>PISX010021145.1:0-34319 GCA_004024625.1 Mellivora capensis
GAGGAATCTGGAATGGTCCCAGGGTGATATTTTTTAAAGATTTTTGTTTATTTATTTAACAGACAGAGATCACAAGTAGGCAGAGAGGCAGGCAGAGAGAGAGGAGGAAGCAGGCTCCCCTCTGAGCAGAGAGCCCAATGCAGGGCTCGATCCCAGGACCCTGGGACCATGACCTGAGCCGAAGGCAGAGGCTTAACCCACTGAGCCACCCAGGTGCCCCCCAGGGTGATAATTTTAACAGATCTAGAAGCATAGAGCCAAGACCTTGTGCCGTGCCTTCAAGTCTGGGGAGCTCCAGAGGCCCAAGTTCCTGGTTCCTTCCTCTGTTGATGGTGTATAGGATCTCAGGCCTTGGGACAATGGCACCAGCCACAGTGGCATCTGACTGGTGAAGGCCAGGTGCCTGAGCTGGACACCCCCTGTGTCTGGTCAGCTGATGCCTGAGCTGGGTGGTGGGCCCCGAGGTAGTGCCACAGCTGCACACGGCCCCGTGGCATAGTGGACTGTGGATGGGCATTGCCAGTGGTTTATGATTATAGAGTGAATACTGTTGACAATGAATCATCCAGAAATTCTACTGGAAGCAAAATCCAATTATTATGTGCTCTTCTTGAATCACACCAAAAGGTCAAAACTGAGAGGCAACATCTTGAACAGGGGATCAACATTAACATCCCCAGTGAGGGACAGATAGATGTCTTGAAGTACAGTAAGCTGAGAAGGACAAGCCCCCCCCCCCCTTGCGTAGCCTTCTGACCGGGTACGCGTGCCCTGCCCCTCATCGTGGGGCAACATCAGACAAATCCAGAAGGAGTCATGCTCGATTTAAAAAAAGAAGAGGAGGGGCGCCTGGGTGGCTCAGTGGGTTAAAGCCTCTGCTTTCGGCTCAGGTCATGATCCCAGAGTCCTGGGATAGAGCCCCGCATCAGGCTCTCTGCTCCGCGGAGAGCCTGCTTCCTCCTCTCTCTCCCTGCCTGCCTCTCTTGCCTACTTGTGATCTCTGTCTGTCAAATAAATAAATAAATAAATCTTTAAAAAAAATAAATAAAATTTAAAAAGAAGAGGGGAGGTGTGTGTATTCTTTAAAAACGTCAGTGTTGTAAAAGGCGGAGTCTGTGGAATGTTGCAGAAGAAGGAAACCTAGAGACCCGACAACCCCATCATCCTGCACTCAAGATGGAAAATACTTTAAATGACATTTTAAAGTCAATTCACAAGCTTGGAATGCAGATGGCAGATTAGCGGTACCCTATCCGTGTTAAATTTATAAAAGTTGGTAAAGCTATATTGTGGTTATGTAAGACGATCTATTCTTGGGAAATATACACTGAGGCACTTAGGGATAAAGTGTTGTTATTTGTGCATCTTAGTCTTAAACGGTTCAGAAAAAATTATGTGTGTGTATGTGAGAGCAAAGGAATAAATGGGATAAAATATTCGCAATAGGTAAATCTGTTAAAGGGTATACAGATGCTCTGTGCAATCCCATTCCCACAACTTTTATGTAAGCTCAAAATTATTTCCAAATTAAAACATATATATATTCAGTAGCTGGTTTTTTAAAACTCAAGAAAATTCCATAAAAGCACAATACTAAGAAACATTACCTACCTTTTTTACTCCTTGAAGAGTTAAAGGGCAGAACATAAAAAAGAAGACAGACAATGATATAATGGTTAAAATGTTTAAAAAAGGGAAAAAAACCAACCCTCCAAGATTGGCCCTGACTCAGTTCGAGCTCCACTGCTTAGGAGCTCGGCAGCCTTAGGCAGCATCGCTGAAGTGTCTGAGCCTCACTTTCTTCATCTGAAAGTAAGGGATAAAATAAAATCTGTGTCACAAAGTTGGTGGAGATGCTATGGAGCTAATGCATATAAAGTACCCTTAAAGCTCTCTCAATGAATGTCAGTATTTCCGGAGCATGAAAAAGACAGGAAGCATCCTAATTCACTTTTTAAGTTATATAATTCTGGAAGCATGACAGCAATTCGTACAGAAAAGAAACCTACAAGCTCCATCTCACTAACAAATATGTTACATAATTCATATTTTTTAAAACTCCTGCAGTGTATCGAAAGAATACTATACACCATGACTTAGTCGGATATATTCCAGAAATTTCAGAAACATTCAGCATCGAAGAGCCATTACATTACTATGATTTTTCCGCCATTTAGCCTATTCTCTCGAGTTGCCAAAAAAACTTTCGGTGCAATTTGGTATTGATTCCTGAGAATGGCCTCTTCGTAAGCTTGGAATGGAAGGAAACCCCCTTTGACATGATAAAGTGACCACAAACGTCTAGGAAATCACCAGAAGCATATCGGAATCGGAAAACACATTCCAGTCATCTGCCTTATACACACAGCGCAATGTAGAGGCCAATGGAGGTTCAGTATGATTGCATTTTGGTAAGAAAAATGCGAATGTCTGTCCATGTAAGAAAAGAAGGAGAGGAAGCCATACCAAATCATTCATAGTGACTATCTTTGGAGAGAAGATTCACATCATTCATTATGTTTACCCATAATTTCCCCCATTAACTGTGTGACCTCATGACACATTTTTACAATTCTACAACAAAAAAATGAACTCTAGAGGCCGCAGAGATGTTATTCCAGGTGAAATGGGCCTGTCACAGGGGTACCAAACAGAAGGGCATGCCTCTAGGGGGCACCAACTCCCAAATATTTGGAAGCTTTGGGCCAGAAAGGAGAGAAAGTTCAAGTTTACACTCAAGTTGGGAATAGCAGAGCCTGCTGGTTCCCTCGGTTCTATCTCCTCTACCCCGAGGACCTTCCAAATGATATGGCCGTGGGAACATGTGCTCACAGCCTTGTTCATACGCTTTTGACAATGACTTCTCTGGTTCTTGGGCCCCAGGTTCACTGCCCGCTTCTTGTTTACTTTCTGAATAAGCCTCTTAATGGGACGACTTTGTTCGATTACAGAATGCAACCGCTCTGCCCGGGACGTGGCGAAGAACAGACGTGCACTTAGAGAACCCAGAATACCACACCAGATGGTATTTCAAGTATTTTTTAGGACAAGGTAACTATGCCATTACGGTGGTTGGGAAGAAAGGATATTCAAAATGCAAATTAAGTGTTGGTGTAATTTTTTTCTGGTGCCCCTAAAAGTGTGAAACTAAGCAATTTAGGGCCATTAATATCAGGTTAATAGCTTTGTCAATGGAAAGATTCAGTTCAGTGTCAGTCCTAGGATTTTTCATATATGTTCATATATGAAACTATAGATATATAGTTATATATAGAAGCTACATGTAGATACAGAGATAGAGACAGATATGGGTTTTTTGGTCAGTTATTTTTGTCCCTTGGGAGTTAAAGGAAGCTTCGATCATCTAAATAGTTTTTGGAGACCTAAGAAGAATTTGCAGGGTGGAAAACATCTTTAGACCTAACAAGGCAAGTGCCCTGTCTGTAGTGAATTTTGAACACTTAGTTCAAGACAACGAGGGGGGAAAAAAAGCTCCAGGACCTGAGCTCCGGGACCACCATAGAACTAGAGAAGCATTGTCCCGTGGGCTCTGGTAACGGGCGTTTATCACTTACCATGGGCCAGGCACTAACACTGGCAAAGGCAGTCTTTCTCCCAACCTTCCTGGAGACTCTAAAATGGATCTGAATCCTGTTCTGCCATTCTTAACCACAGAATCTTATGCTGGTCACTCTCCGCTTCTCTGGGACTTAATTTCCTTATCTGTAAAATGGAGGTGTTACTATTACATACTATGTAGGCTTGAGCAGGAGTTTCAGTGAGATACGCTGGAGAAAGAGCCAAGCCCCATGCCTGGCACAAAGCGACAGCTCAGTCATTAACAGCGGTGTACATTTCAAGTGAAGGGCTCGGGTGAACATATGTGGCAAGGCGGAAAACGGGAGTGTGGCTAACGATAGGAGAGACTGGGAAGGGAAGAATGATCACTGTTTCAGGATTTGAGAGGAGGTAGATAAATTGCTTATCAGGCTAATGCCTGTGTTTCTAGAAGATGTGATGCAGGGACTATATCATGAGAGTGATCAGACCCAAACGATATCTTTTTAAAAATCTGATACTGTTTTATTCTAAGAAGTTCACGTACTGGACAAGACATATTTCTTTATAAAGAAAGAAATCAGTGGGGAAGTTGTCATCCTCCCAAATGCTTGAAAGCATAGTGCCCAGAGCAGCGGTGACTTTAGAGAAAACTGGTGCCATCAGTTCCGATGCCAAGAAACTCAGAGGTAAGGTAGGCTCTGGAATTGGTGAACTCAGGGGCTTGGTGCTGTCATCAAGGCTGGCCCTTCTCAGGGTCACAAGGTGGTTGCAGCACCTCCAGGCATCACTTCTAGATACCGCCCATGTCCAGGGAAAGGAGCAGCCCATCTTCAAGAATAAGGAAGCCTTTCCAGAAACTGCCTGACCCATTTCTCCTCCTCTCTCGTTGGCCAGAATTGGTCACATGTCCATTTCTGAACCACTCACTGTCAAGGAGAATGTCAGCGTGATCAGGTTCTTTCCGGAGCTGAGTCTGGGATTCTTGTTCCATGCTTATGTGGGAAGGAAAAATTGTCTACTCCCATCAGGGCCTGGAAGAACCAGTGGGTCTTCACTGTTCTAAACCTGTCTCTTTTCCAGTCCATCAGAATTACATTGGAAATGATGCCGAGAAGAGCCCCTTCTTCCTGTCCGTGACCCTCTCTGACCAAAACAATCAGCGTGTCCCTCAATACCGAGCAATTCTTTGGAGGAAAACAGTAAGTACTTGACTTAGACCTGAGCATCACCACCACCCCGAGTTTGATTAGTGTCTTTGTCAGAGTGGTTCAGGGAAGTCTTTTTCTATGAGGTTCTTTGAGTTTGGATATTCAGGATTGTATGATTCAGAGGTGGGGCCTTCAAGCTCTGAGTGTAACCACAGCTTGCCCCATATGAGCCACTACCTGGACATGTCCATTCCCTCCGTCTCTGGCAGATGGAATACAGAAGTGTATTGTACAGAGTATTAACCTTGGCTGTTACTAAGACTGAAACTGACCAGCCGGCTCACCTTCAACTAAAAAAAAACCAAAATGTATTGAAGGAAGGTAATTGTTGTTACTGGGGTACATCCCACAGCCTGCTCCTGTTTCCCTGGGTCGTTCAGTCCAGCACTGAATCAGCTGTGCTTCTAGAATTTCTTTGAGGCTTAGCCCCCTTCATCAATTTCCTGAGGTAGGAAAATGACCCAAGTCTTTACAAGACAAGTACGCCCCGTCCCTGGTGGCTTCTGGGGACAGTGACCTGAACAAAGGCAAGTCCTTTCAACTCCGGAATTCAGGCCTCTAGGTAGCTCAGGAAAATTCTCTTATGTTCACTATCGTGGCTTTTCCTTCTCTTTTCTGATTTCTTCAGTAATTCTTCGAATTGATATCTTTTTTAAATTTTCTTCCCTTGGGCTTTTTTTTTTTTTCCTTTGCTTCTCTGAGAGGCATTAATAGGCATTAAGGAGACTGGAAAGAACTGGTTTGGAATTAAGCAAACCAGTGTCAAATGACATCAGTAGCAAATTCATTCATGTCAGTTTGCGAAAATTGCTGATCCTCTCCATTTTCTTCTTTGTAAACTGGGGAAAACTCTTGGATGTGGCTCACAGGGTGCCTAGGACTGTATTAAGTGAGGTCTTGTTTGAAAATCCACATTTCCATGGTGTCCTAAATCACCAAATCTTAAACTGCTTAGACACCTGAAGGATAGAACATTTTACTTGTGATTCAGTGAGTACAGCGGCTAATTAAGAAGCAATGAAATAAATCACACTCAGAAAACCTTAGTCCCTTATGTGGTGGTCTCGCTTTATGAATGTGTTTGTTGAAAGCCGTTACCTAGGAGGGCTGGGTGGCTTCGTTGGTTGGGCATCTGACTTCAGCTCAGGTCATGATCTCGGGGCTCCCTGCTCATTGTGGAGTCTGATTGTCTCTCTGCCCCAGCCCCCAGTTGCGCACAGTCTCTCTCTCTCTCAAACAAATAAATAAAATCTTTTAAAAAAAACTGGGGCGCCTGGGTGGGTCAGTGGGTTAAAGCCTCTGCCATCGGCTCAGGTCATGATCCCTTGGTCCTGGGATCAGAGCCCCGCATCGGGCTCTCTGCTCAGCAGAGAGCCTGCTTCCTCCTCTGCTCCACGGGGAACCTACTTCCTCCTCTCTCTCTCTCTCTCTGCCTACTTGTGATCTCTGTCTGTTGGATAAAGGAATAAAAAAATCCTTAAAAAAATTAAAAAAAAAAAAGAAAGCTATTACCTAATCATTGTATGCAAATTTTTCTCTCAGCAACATAGTATCTCAAAAATTGCCAAGTCTATCTTTTTAGGAAAGAACGAATACAGGAACTTAAAGAAACAGTAATTTTTGTATATATACACACTTAAAAAAACTAATTTTTTTACACACACACTTTAGAAAATTATAATTTATATATATACATATATATATATACACACACACACGTATATAAACACATTTGCATGCATGCATACAGATACAACAACTTCAGAAAGCCCAGAAAGAATTTCTAGGAACCATTACAGAGTAGACTGTAGTTAGAAACTTTTTGTGATTATTGAAACTAGTGACCGTGCTAATAGTAAAATCTAACATTTATTGAGCAATTACTATATGCCACATATTATATACTGAGCTTTCCCAATGCCTTATCTCAAGAGGTATTATTGCAAGTTAGGGAGATTAAATGATGTGGCTGAGGCCACAAGCCAGAAATTAGCAGGCCAGGCAGAACTCTGGACTGCACGCCGGGCTGTGAACACTGCACGTAATTAATTCTGCGTGTAGCTCTTTGACTCATGCTGTCTCTCTCCCTAGACTATGAGCTCCATGAAGGTAGGAGACATACCTGCTTTGTTCGCACCCAGCCTGCTACGTGGCACATAGAAGTAGCTCAGGAAGTATTTACTGAAGGAATTAATGAATGACACCAAAGTCCCGCCTGACCCATGTCCTCTACTGCCTCCATTTATATAAATGTCCATGTTATGTTGCAGAAATTTTTCTCTTTTTAAGCAGGTTTAAGGTAAAAACCTAATGTAAGTCCCAGTTCGCTTTTACTCGTGAATGATTTCCTGGGGAGGGGTTTTGGTTCTTGGCTCTCTCCCCGTGTCACTGAAGTGGGGGATGTCAGTCTTGCCCTCGTCGGAGCTGTCCTGGAGGAGAGGTGACACACTGGTGTTCCAGGGCTACGTGCCTGTTGTTCCCAAGTTCCCCCATGACAGTCTTTTCCCATTTTTCACCTAATAAGAAGTGATTGTGCCCTTGTCTGAAGCCTCTTATCTTCTGCACCAAGAAGACTGTTTTCTGGCCTGATTAGATTTTTAAAGATTTTATTTATTTATTTGAGAGAGAGAGAGAGAAAGAGCAGGGAGGGGAGATGAACAGAGGCAGAGGGAGAAGCAGACTCCCCACTGAACAGGGAGCCCCACGACATGGAACTTGATCCCAGGACCCTGGGATCGTGACCTGAGCTGAAGGCAGACGTTTAACTGACTGAGCCACCCATGCCCCTCTGGCCTGTTTTTGGTTTTGTTTTAACTTATTTATTTAATGTTTGCTAATTACTCTATTCCAGTCTATCTGGCTGAAATACTCTCTTTGGATGACCCTGCCTCTTTTGGACAGTCTTCCCGATTTCTTTCCCCTCCCCTGCTCCCCTCGAAGTTGCTGTTTTGGTGCACTGGGAGAGGGCTTATGGGATCTCGTGGTGGAAAGACAAGAGGGCCTTGAGTCCACATGGGGCCCTCTGGGTTCTTTCTGGGTTCTGTGGTCAATCTGGTCTTTGAACTGGCAACCATTGAGAGGTAACTGGTACCCTCTGGCCTTTTTGGATCACTGGAAAGTACCACCACTGAAATCCACGGTCCCAGCCATTTGCCTGTTGCAGTGAAATCACTGCACGCCGTGAGCCCTGTGACCCAATCCCAGGTATCCACTAGTCACTTAGCCTCTCAGCTCGGTCCTCACCGGCACATCCCCTGCAAGGCCCCGGGCAGGTAGGGAGGAGCAGAAACCTTGCTTTAGGCTCACATTTTTTTTTAAAATATTTTATTTATTTATTTGACAGACAGAGATCACAAGTAGGCAGAGAGGCAGAGAGAGAGAGAGGGGGAAGCAGGCTCCCTGCTGAGCAGAGAGTCCGATGCGGGGCTTGATCCCAGGACCCTAGGATCATGACCTGAGCTGAAGGCAGAGGCTTAACCCACTGAGCCACCCAGGCGCCCCTAGGCTCACATTTCTAATCTTGCTGCCGGTCCATGCCTGAGGCTGCTGAGTTAACCACTGCTCATCAGGTTCCAACAGGTTCTACCTGGACTTCAAGAGAACCTGCAGAAGGCCATGCCTAGGAAGCGATCCCCTAGTCCAGATGTTCTTAGGTGTCTCCAGGTCCTATCTTGGTATATGGGCAGCGTCCCTCACCCTCTTCGAGGCCTGCCCTCTGAATGGCAGAATCAAGCACCCCGGCATCTAACCCCTTAGCTTTCCTCCCTTCTTTCTTCCTTCCTTCCACCAAAACAAGAAAGAGCAGTTTCATACTTCCGCCACCTTTCTGGAATGGATTTTCTCAATGTCCTGCCTCCTTCCTCCGGGCAAAGACAGCCACTCCACCTCCTCACCTGGGGAGGCTGCCAGGTATTGGAGGAGGGAGGCTGGGGCAGATACAGGGGGGAGCTTTGCTTATTTACTATCTAAAGATGTTGTCTCTGTTACTTGATAAATTGTGATAAACACTCTGAAGGAAACAGAGGCAGAATGATATGGGAGACTGACTTCAGATCAGATAGCACAGGGAAAGGTTTTTGAGGAGGTGACATTTAAAGAGACCTGCAGGAAGAAAGGGAACTAGCCACATAAAGATTGAGGGAGGGCACCTGGGTAGCTCAGCCGGTTAAGTGTCTCCCTTCGGCTCAGGTGGTAATCGTGGGGTCCTGGGATCGAGCCCCATGTTGGGGTCCCTGCTCCCCTGCTCAGTGGGGAGTCTGCTTCTCCCTCTGTCTGTGCCCTCCCCATTTGTGCTTTCTCTCTCGCTCACTGTCTCTCAAATAATAAATAAAATCTTAAAAAAAAAAAAAAAAAAGTAAGGCAGGGGGCAGGCAGGGAACATTCCAGAAAGAAGGAACAAGGAAGACAAGACAAATGAGGAGCTCTGGAACTCCTCTTGCTGACCCTTGGAGAAGTCAATAAGGAGCGAGTTGGACCACGGGTCCCCCGTGAAGGCACCGGGGCTGGCCTAATGAGTCTGTCCTCCTCTACCAAGAAGCGCGGGCCTTCTCCAGAGCTTCGGACCCAGACCATACATCTCAAAGCAGGGCAGGCCAAGCATCTGCCACCAGCTACAAGTGGCGGTACTGAAGGGGTGGGAGGGACTGAAAAATCAAAGCAGAGCTTGGCAGGAGGGGTCCATTGTGAAGCCCCTTTGGGTCCAAAACTAGTGCCGGAGGCTGCAGGAAATGCAAAGAAGCCATGTGCCTCTGGCGTGAGCTCACAGTTCGTTCTAAAACAGACAAATAGCTAAATGTGTGAACCCTGATTTAAACAGTCTTGTCTCTCTGTGCTGTGTTTCTTCTAAACACAAAGAAAAGACTTAAAAAAACAAAACATAAAAACCCTCATCCTTCCTGTAAATTCCACCCAGACAATGAAGCTAGTAAAAAGAAGAGGCTCAAAGTCCAACTGCTCAGGGATAATCACTGCCAGGAGCCTTACAGACACCAGCTCACGCGTGCGCATGCGCACACACCCCCACGCGTGCGCAGACACACACCCCCGCCATGTAAAGGGGGTGATGTCCCACATGTATTTCCATATCCCTGTAGTGATCACCTGGTGTTGCCTGATAGGTACGCGTGCTTGACTCTGATGAGGCCTCTGTTGATCCCACTGGAAACAGAACCGAAAGTTGTTTTTTGTTGGAGAGCAACTCTGCAGAGCTACGAAAGGGAGAAGATGGGGAGGAAGAGCTTTGCCAGCTTGTGGTGAAGAAAAGTACAAATAAATCATAGTCCCCTGAGCCTGGGGTCTCACGTCCGTGTAGGCAGCTCGTAAAGATGTCACCATCAGCCAGGCAGGGGCTGGGTCCTCTCCTGTTACATTCATTACCCTCTCAGGCTGCCCTTGGCTTCTCTTAAAACTGCATTTGTTGTGCTTGGTGAGAAGACAAAGTAGCCAAGGTAGGGGCTGAGCGGGAAGGTCGGATTCAAGACCCTCTTCTAGAAGGGTTGGCATCCCATAGAGCTGAGCACAGTGGAAGGTAGGCCAGGGACCAGTAAAAAGAGCAAGGCCAGGGGCACCTGGGTCACTCAGTGGGTTAAGCCTCTGCCTTCAGCTCAGGTTATGATCTCAGGGTCCTGGGATGCAGCTCCGCATCAGGCTCGCTGCTCAGTGGCCGCTAAGCAGTGAGCCTGCTTCCCCCTCTCTCTCTGCCTACTTGTGATTTCTCTCTGTCAAATAAATAAATTAAAAAAAAAAAAAAAAGAAGAGCAAGGCCCCTGAAATAACTTGGGTTTCAATGGGTGGGTTATGTGGAACTTGAAAATGCCTATTCCCATCATAATATTCCTCTGTACTGGAAATCTCCTGAAATCTCTGTACCATAAACTACATTGGCTAATAGAGAACCCATGAGGGACTTCTGATGGTTAGCTGGAAAGACATGCGCCCCAGCCTGGAGTGGGGGTGAGGTTACCAGTTCTCCGGGGGCATGGGTGTGAATGTTTAATTTGCCAAAAGAGATCACAGATCACGGACTTGACAAGGTTGAAGAACTCTACTCTGACACCAGTGTTCAGGGCTTAGACAGATGAGTTGGCAGGTTTATCTCAAAAATAGAAGGAAAATCCTATATCCTTCCTTGCCCATTTCCTGTAAGAAATGCCCTGCGTCTTTCTCTAGCTGTTTGTGCGGCCAATTTTATTATTAGTCAAAGTTAGAGTTTTAAATGTGTACTACATCGTAATCCCTTTTGCTAAACATGCAGTGTAAATCCTTTGTGGACGATAAACCTGTATTATATCTTTTTTAGAGATTATAAAGAAAGTAGCACTCATCTCAGCTGGGTGTTTGGGCGTGGGCTTGAACCATTTGGGCAACCTTTCATTCTTTCCCTTTCACACAACAAATATCCATTGAGTGCTTTCCATGAGTTAGTCACAGTAAGTGCTCATTTAGCAAGGAAGAAACAGAGTTTAAATAGTAAACACAGAGGGGCGCCTGGCTGGCTCAGTCCGTAGAGCATGTGACCCTTGATCTCAGGGTTGTGAGTTCAAGCCCCTGGTTAGTTATGGAGACTACTCAAAAAAAGAAAAAAAAAAAAATATATATATATATACATATATATGGTAAACACAGAAAAATATAAAAGTACATGTTATGAAAACCTCTCTGAAAGATTCAAGTGAGTTCTAGTTCAGAAAGCCTTCAGCTTGGAGATACCACATGTAGGTCCCATTGAACTTGCAAAGACTGCTTTCTTCTCATTGTCTTTGAGGCTGATCTAACTCTTGACTCAGAGACCAAAGCCCTTCTCATCTCAGCCAGATGGCTCATCTGCTCACTGCACCTCTGACCCCAAGGGCCCCCAGTATACAAGTCCGTATATTGAGTAGTAATGCTTAAATCCATAATGTTGGGTTTGGGGGATGGGGAAAGATGCTGTCGAGCCTGAGCAAGATTTTCCCGCCATAGAATGTGTGTGTTCATATGTAGTTTCATGGCCAGTGAAAGCTCTTTCAGAGATGAAAGTTGCCAAACTTCTCACTGATCTGGTGTTTTGACTTTCCAGGGTACCCAGAAAATATGCCTCCCGTACAGTCCCACAAAAACTCTCTCTGTGAAGTCCATCTTAAGGTGAGTACTCAAGAGGAGGAAACCAACACCAGGAGCCTTATTACTATTTTTCTCCTGTGATCATTCTGATGTCACTTTTCTACTTTCTGGAGCCCTGACCGCGTCCCAGGCATTTTGCTAAGCCTCGGACATGCAGTGCCCCCCTGCCATCTTCCCAGCAGCTCTGCAGGACCGGGCACTGCTGTCACCCCACTGTGGAGAGGCAGAGGGGGAAGCACAGAGAGAGGATCACACAGCCAGCTCCGCTCTCACGCATCTCCCAGCTGCCGACGTAGCCGCCTCCTTTCTTCTTGCATGCCGGCAGATACTTTGGTTTCCTAAAGAAAATCAAGAAATATTTTTTCCTCTCATTTTCCTGCTTTGAAATAGAAACGTATACATCAGCAAATGTGTCTTAGAGAAGAATGTGCTTATTCTTTGCAAAGAGAGAGTTAAATGAATAGAGAGTCTAGCTGCTCTGTGCTCAGCTGCCACTCCTGCCCCCACTTTCCGTCCCCCTCCTGGCTCTCCCGTGCTGGGTGGCAGACCCGCACCCCTCCCCAGGGAATGCCGCCTTTCAAGCGGCACCTGTTGCTGCGACCTGTCCAGCCGAGAGGTGGCTTCATAGTGACAGCAGCTTCTGTTTGTTGGGCACCGTGCTAAATGCCCTGTGGTCATTCTCTCAGTAAATTCTTAAACCAGCTCCGCAAAGTAGACCCATTATTACGTGCCCTCCACCAAGGAGGAATCAGAGCCTCAGAGAAGTGAAGGGATTTGACAAAGATCTCACAGCTGGTATACTACAGAGCTGGCATTTGAACCCAGGTCCCTAGCATCCCTGCGCCTGGGCCGTTAGCCACCAAGGCCCACATCGTGGGAGCAGGAACGCTTCTCCCAGGGCCCTGGCGCCTTACTCTATTCGTCTGCAACTAGGTGTTGGGAAGGGATGGCGTTTTCTGTGTCCCCACTGCAATACACACTTGCCGGAACATCTCTTGAAGTGACAGTCGCGACTCCATCTGCCAGGGGCTGCGTCTGGCTGATGAAAGGGACACAGAGATTTGGAAGAAAAATTTTTAGATCTCCTTTTCAAGCTTGCTGTGGTCTCCAAATTGTAGACCTTCTCCTTTCTGCTCTCAGCTATCTGATTTTTCTCTTGGGCAGTCCGAAACCAGAGCTATGAAAGCATCAGTGAAGAAATTAATGTCTTTATTGAGCACGGAAAAATCTTGCTGCTTCTAAGGAGCTGTAAATCCTAACTGGCTTTGAGAGGAATATTTAGAATTATACTGGCTTAAGATTTCTGTGGTTTTTCTTTTTCCTAAAAAGAAGTTTCTCCAGTTCCTTTCTTCTTTATATTTGAAGACATTTCGTTTCGTTAGGATTTCAATTTAGTTTTGTGAGTAGGACCTGTGCTTCTCAGTTCCCCACTCATGGAGCAGAGCACGTTTCAGCCAGAAAACTTTTTTTTTTTTTTTTTTTTAAGATTTTACTTATTTATTTGAGAGTGAGAACATGAGAGGGGAGAGGTCAGAGGGAGAAGCAGACTCCCTGCTGAGCAGGGAGGGAGCTGGATGCGGGACTGGATTCCAAGACTCCAGGATCATGACCTGAGCCGAAGGCAGTCTCCCAACCAACTGAGCCACCCACGCGCCCCTGAAAACATATTTTTAAAGATGCAGAAGATCAAAAGTTCTACAGTTGCTGCCAATAAAAAAAATTATCTTTATTTGTTACAATCTTGAATTTGAAAACATAAAAGAAGATGAAAATATGGATACTATGGAGTCAGGTAAGTCTGGGTTCAAATCTCGGCTCTATAATTCCCAGCTTTGTTATTCTAGTTCAGTGTCCTCACCTTTAAAATGGGAATAAAATTTTTTAAATAAACAATTTAATGGGGTAAAAGAGCACTTGCCTCACGGAGACTAAATGAGGTCATCCATGGAAAGCATTGAGCAGGCCACCCAACATTATAATAAGTACCCTGTAAGTATTAGCTATTATTATGTTTACTTTACAAATGCGGGACTCCTAGATGAAAGGGGCCTTAGGGAGCATGCATTTCAACTCCCTATTTTACTTCTAGAGGAACTTAGGCTCAAGGAGGTTGACGTTCTAACGTGAAAGGACCATCTTGTTAAGGAGGGCCTTTTGCCCCAAGTGGCAGAGGAATTGCCAAAGGAAGGAAGAAATACCAGGTAGCATTACTTACGTTCCATTTGATCATTAATTGCTACGGAAATATCAATGAACCACTTTCTCGATAAATAAAAGTAAGAATCTTGGAGGCTATTCAGGCTGCCTGAAACCTGCTCCTGATCGTCCCTTCCTCTCCTATTAGACGAATGTCATCAAGGGCCAGTTATATAAGTAAAGTACGTGTGGTGTTTGGTTACTCTCATGTATTCATTCATTGAGCACCATGGGTGATCACTGATCTCCTGAATGCCCAGCTCTGCAGGGAATCCAGCTGTGATTTTTCTAGGAGATATTATTTTGTTTCTCTGAGGCACGGAGACTTGCTCTGAGTTAAGTTTCCACCACCCTGTGGCTCATTCTGTCCTTTCTATTTCAGTGCCATGAACCTGGACAAATTTGAGAAAGGCCCCAGAGAAATTTTTCATCCCGAGATCCAAAAGGTAACAGAATTCTGTGTCTCCTGATGGTAGACATCGGATCACAGTGTTAGATGGGAATAGACAGAGCATTGGTGATTTTTCAGCCTTGGATCCAAGCCTAATCAGAACCACCGGTGGGGCTTTGAAAACAATCATCATAAAGAACCTTACAGTTGAGATTCTGAATTGCCAAGGTGGAGGGGGGCGGGTGGTGGATATGCATTTTTCAGGAGTTTCGTGAGTGATTCTGAGGCATAGCTGCATCTGAGAACCACAGAACTCTGTGGTCCTTGATCCAGGAGCTGAAACGGTGTATGTTCAGAAGGACCTTATTAGCTTAAAAGCCAGTCTTTTTACGGAGTGATGTAGAATTGTGTGGAGGGTGAGGGTTGTTTTTTTTTTTTAAATACTAAAGCACATACTATTTATTGAGTTCATACTCACATAGAACACTGTGCAGGTGAATATAATATAATATGAATATAACCATAGGGAATAGAAGTTATCCAGAATCCATCCTGTTTTCTCAAGCCCTCCTGCTAAGGAAAAGCAATCTGCCTTGGGAGGAGAAAGTTTAGAGTCATAATCTAGGTAAGGGCCATCAGAAAAATGTCAGCCAAAATTTGTCTTGTTTCAATTGATATGGCTTTGAAGTTCCCTCCTTGAAACTTACACATGTCGCCATCACCTAGTGCCAGCCATGTGTCAGAGCTAAGCTTCGGGGAGGCCAAGGGCAGGTGAGCGGGAAGAGGCTGGAGAGGCAGGTGGGAATTCCGTCTAGGAGACAGCAGGGAGCCGTGGAGTCTTGAAGTGGGGGAGCATCGTGCTTAAGTCTGCTTTTCAAGGAAATAACTCAGAGGGTACGAGGAAGACAGGTGGGAGTGTAAGCCGTCTTTGCTTGCATACCTTTAAAATAGTTCGCTTTTAAAATTAAGTTACCGCTTTTTGGCTTACCCCCAAATACAGAGTGTTGTGAATCCCTGTATCTTCTGTTTTCATGCAATGTTTAAAATAGTATTTGTGTCCTGACTCAACCCCAGAAGGAATGGAGGCCAACATAGGTGCATTCGGTTAAGCTGTACGCAGCATGAAACAGTGCGATGCTTAAAAACTAATTCTTGATACTGAATTTTAAAATGACTTGGAATTATAAATATGCCTCTATCCATGTGCCTTTTTTACTTCATCTGTACAGGCTCTCGTATTTTTAATCTTTCCCTTCTTGGAGTCTTGGCGGGTCCCCCAAACATGGGCCCGAAACCCTACGGAGCCCCTGTGGGATGCTTCTTTCTGCCTCCTGAGTGTGGGCCTCTCAGCTTTCCCTCTTCCACGCAGTCAAAGAGGACAAGAAACAGGATATGGCAACCTTCTGCCTCTTTATATCATAACTCTGCCTGTTTTTCACCAAACAAAAGACACCTTCCACTTTCCCGACATCTGTGTTTTGACTCTCTTTCCCTTCACGAGGGGCTGCCCACGCGCTTTCCCGCCATCCCGGGTGTGTGAGCGTGCACGTGTGTGTGCCCCTCCATAGTGGTGTTTTCACTGCTGCCTCCGGCTTTCTGTCGGTGTGCCCGAGGAAGCCCCGAGCCACAGGTGCTGGGAAGAAGAGGAAGGGAAAAGGTCTCAGATCCAAAAAGTAAACAGAAAATAAACCACTTACAAAGAAGGCATCTTTCCACCAAGCAGAAAGATGGCTGGTGCTATTTAAAAATGTTATTCGTCTGCTTCTGGCTGCTCTACCATAGTTACATTTTTCCTGGCCAAAATCTTTCCAGAAGCAACCTGTGAGAAGCTAGCTTTAAAAAGATCGGAAAATCTGGGTGTCTGTGGGTTTCTTCCAGTTGCTATACTTCGTCTTTGTTTTCCGAGAGTTGTGCTGTAACGTGGCTCTCCCAGATGACCAGGTAGTTGACAAAAACCCGTACAACTAATCTGGAATATTTTACGCACCTCTGGGGGGTGGGGGTGGGAAGCGGTATCCATGGGAGCTTGGCTTTCACAGAAAGTCAAAATAAAATCGTCACTGTTAAGCATGGACGTAACTTTCAAAATTTGGTTTGACAGGACTTGCTGGTCCTTGAAGAACAAGAGGTAAGAAATTTTATGAGAAATTTTACGTTCCTGCTATGTTCTGCCTCCGTGTTTGTAAATGTGCTTCTCCCTTCACCCCGACCATGACCTTTTCTTTCAGTCAAACCTCTACATGGATTTGCTCACTGAGCTTACTGTCACTGAAAGACTTTGTCGACATGTTTTTTTTTTTTTAAGATTTTTATTTATTTATTTGACAGAGATCACCAGTAGGCAGAGAGGTAGGCAGAGAGAGAGAGAGGAGGAAGCAGGCTCCCTGCTGAGCAGAGAGCCCGATGCAGGGCTCGATCCCAGGACCCTGGGATCATGACCTGAGCTGAAGGCAGAGGCCTTTAACCCACTGAGCCACCCAGGTGCCCCTGTCGACATGTTTTCTTAAGGTATATTTCAGGACCTCCTATGCAGCCAGCTATAAAGATATAAAAACAAGCTACTTAAATCTGCTTGGAAATAATCGGAGTTTAGCCTCATGATCAGGGCAAGTAATGGGGTTTTCATTTTCATTAAGTCAAATCGAGAGGACATTTGTGCTTTATTAGCACGTCCGATTTATGGGTGCCATATTTATTTACACGTCTCCATCCCTTGTTGCCCCACTATTGGGTTTTCTGAGGACGTAACAAACATAGGGAAATAATTTTTAAAAATGCTATCAAAGGCAATTGAGCAAATTACAGTTTTTGCGTATCATGCCTCTCGGTACATGGTCATACCATCTGTCCGGTTGCTCCGGCCAAACTTGGAAAAATCCTTAACACCTCTCTTTCTCTCACGCCTAATCCTTTGGCACATCTTGTGATGATTTCTTCAAAATTTACTCCTAATTCAAATGTTTCTTGAGGTTTCCACCACGACTGCTCTCATCCCTTGACGCTGCCCCATCGTCTCTGGCCTGCACCATGCGATCTCCAGCTTTCTGCTTCCACTCTGTTCTGTTTCTCATATAACAGCCCAAGGGTCCTTTCAAATGTCAAGTCAGGTCACCCCTATGTTGCAGCCTGTCATGGCTTCCCAACACACTCCAAGTAGAGCCCCGAGTCCTGACTGGGGCTCCCCGGGGGGCCCTGTATGACACCACCATGCTGCCTCTCCTGTCTTTTCCACATGAACCACGCTGACGTGCTCATTCCTTCACCTGCTCGGGAAGAGCCCCCTGTTCCCACCCCCCTTAGGATGTGCCTCCCCAGACCTCCTCAGGGTCGTACCTTTTCCTTGATATCAGGGTCTCTGCTTGGAGAGGCTGTCCTTGACCACTCTGAGGTAACACACTCCGCCTCTTGCCCTCTGCCCTGCACACTGTTTTGTGTTTCTTTTTGACACTTGTGTTTTCATTGACTAGCTGTGTATCTGTTGCCCCCCCACTAAGAATGTGAGTAGCATGAGAGCGGGGTGGGGGGGGCCTTATTCAGTTTCCTCCCGGCGGTATCCCTAGATCCTAGAGCAGTGGAGAGAGAGGACACAGTCAGTATTCGGTGGTTGAATAAGTGGATTATGTATTGATTGAGTAAAGTGTGAAAAATAATGATACCATTGTAAAGAATGAGGTGAACCTTTATTTAGCGGCACGGAAAGCTTCCCACAACAATAGTTATGGGGGCGGTGGGCAGGTAGCAATTCCCAGGGCAGTAACCACAGTATATTCCCAGTTGTTTTTATAAACAAACATGTAGGTATATTAAGTCATTTGCTCATTCCTTCATTGATTCAACAAATATTTCCCTAGCTTCTACCGTGTGCGTCCCATGTGCTGTTTGCGCCATTGGGAATACACTGACGAGGGAGACAAGCTCCCTTCATGGAGCTTCCAGTCCAGTGGGGTAAGACCAACGACACAACTGAGCAGATGTGAACACAGTAACGTGGATGGCCCCAAGAGCTATGAGGAAAATAAACCAAAGTGGGTGATGCAGAGGAAGGAGTAGGTTTTCGACCTGGAACAGAGTAGGTTGAATGCTCAGAGTAGGATGAATGCTCAGAGCATTCATCCTCATTCCACCCAATTATACTGATAAACTACCAGCTGCAAAGATGAGCAGAGAAAAAAAATTAATAAGCAGTACTAGTGATGTCCCTGAAGGGGTGGCGATTTGGTAAAGTGTGGTCGGTGTCCTGAAACCCTCATTCTGGGTGCCCATTGCTGAGAGAGGCCCCGCAGGAGAGAGCATGGCGCCCCAGGTCGCACCAGGGAGAGAAGCGCAGGAACACGCGAATAAGAAAAATACCAAGGCATTACCTGAACAAGAGTAACGAGGAACCTGGGGGGGTGTCCACTTTTGAATCAGGCCATCATTTCTCTGTCCTTCTGGAATTACTAGAACTTAGTGTCTTCACATACTTCACTTTCTTCCAAAGAAATGTAATTCCTAGCTTCCTATTAATTCCCAAGGATATGGCTGCACTTTGGTTTATAAGCATGTTGTCTTTTGTCTCAAACCATTTAGAACTTAAAAATCAAAAGTCCCACCCAAGCAGGAATTACAAAATGACCTTATCTCTATGATGAGTGTCTGGGCAGGGTATAAGTCCTGAGAAAACCAGTTTGCATGGATTCCCCCCTACCAGTCACCTCCTTCCACTGGCCCAGATCTGAGCTTGGGACCTTGAAAGCTCCCTCCCAACCCCAAAGATCCCATGGCTGGAAGGAGCAGCCCGCCTCTTGAGACGCTAATGATGTTAGGTTCAGCGGTTTGTTCAGATCTGTTCTGTGGTGGTCGCGTAGCCCCAATCCAAACTATTTCCTCCCAAAGACTATCTCTGCCGAAAATACGAAGTCTACTACATTCCGTAACACCTTGATTTCTGGAGATAGGCGAGCACTGCGAGTGCACCGATGACGTCACTTGGGAAGTCCTAGAAACAAAATTAGCTGGAGACCATGTCGGTGATTTCAAGTCCCTAACAAGGCCTTGCAGCGGTGGTGTTTGTGGCGTCTCCACCTGAAGCAGAGGGGTCCTCAGCCAGGGTCCTGGTCGCAGGGTGCCAGTGACAGAGCCATAAAAATTCTTGAATGCTTGGCCCCCATGATCAGGTGGTGATGGGCCCCATTTCTGGGTGGAGCTCTCCACTTCCCTCAACCCAATACTGCTCTGAGAAGACCAGGCCGCGGGGTTGGGAAGAGCGCTGGGTCAGAAGTCCAGAGACCTGACTTCTGGCTCCCATTCCGCCATCCACTTAGTGCCAGCCACGGGCAGGCTAGCCTTCCCTGGTCTTCACGTGTCCTGTCTGTAAGATGACAGTGTAGACTCCGTGGGCCGTGGGGCCCCTTCTGGTTCAAACAGGCTGCTGGAGCGTGGCTCGTGACCCTGGCCATTGACCCAGCCCTTCTGCCCTTGGCTTCCTAGCACTCAGCTTGGCTGGACCCGATGTTGTGTCTCCTGACAGTCTGCTGGTTTGTTCCTCTAATCCAGTGGTTCTCCAAGCGGAGTCCTTGGACCAGCAGCATCAGCCTTACCTGGGAACTTGTCAGAAGTCCAAATCTTGGGCTCCCTGTGTGGCTCAGTTGGTTGAGAGTCCCGACTCTTGATCTTGGCTCAGGTCTTAATCTCAGGTCCTGCTCTCTAATCCCCTTGATGGGCTCCATGCTGGGGGGTGGAGCCTACTTTTAAAAAACAAATAGATAGAAAGAAAAAAGAAATACAAATTCTCAGGCCCTACCCCAGAACTGCTGAATTAGAAACTCTGGAAGTGGAGCTTAGCAATCTATTTTAAGAAGGCTGCCAGGTGGGGCGCCTGGGTGGCTCAGTGGGTTAAGCTACTGCCTTCGGCTCAGGTCATGATCTCAGGGTCCTGGGATCGAGTCCCGCATCGGGCTCTCTGCTCAGCAGGGAGCCTGCTTCCCTCTCTCTCTCTCTGCCTGCCTCTCTGTCTACTGTGATCTCTCTCTGTCAAAAAAATAAATAAAATCTTAATAAAAAAAAAAAAGAAGGCTACCAGGTGAATCTGATACCCACTCAAGTTTGAGACCCATGGCCTTGGGCTCTGCACTGTTATCCTAAGAGGATCATCTGTGAGACCCCACACTACTGTGTGCTATTTAAGGGATGTCGGAGAGTGCAGGATGCCCTAGAGTCTTGGAGGCAAGTGATTGCTGTCATCATTTCCAGAACAGAGAAGGAAAAGCTGGCAAGTTTAGAATCCTCACATGGCTAGAGACCCCTGACAAAATTCTAAGAAATTGCCAAAAACAAGTCTGTGAGGAAGGGGTAATCATTTGGAGGCAGCTTGTGAAAAATAAGTAGAATCTGACCAGTTCTGCTTCTTCTCTTGGGTATCATGCACACAATCATTCCGCGAATATTTACGAATCCTCTCCAGTATACCCAGCACTGTGTGGTGGGCACTGGAGATCCAGTGGGAAGTAAGAAGTATATGACCCCTCCTTCACAGGATATCTGTTCTCGTGCTAGAGACAGACACGTTGCACATTTAATAAAAGAATTACAGAGTATGGGGGCACCTGGGTGGCACAGTCCATTAAGCCTCTGACTCTTGGCTTCAGTTCAGGTCTTGAACTCAGGGTCCTGGAATCAAGCCCAGCGACCTGCTCCAGGCTCAGCGGGAATCTGCTTGTCCCTTTCCCTCCCCCTCTGCCCTTCCTCCTACACCCCAGCCCCCGCACACATACACTCTCGAATCAATAAATAAAATCTTTAAAAAAAAAGTTACAGAGTATGGATAGTGCTAAGAAAATTTAAAAAGTGCTGAGGCAGAGAGTGATAGTGGTGGTGGAGGGGGCTTTCTATGGGAAGTCAGGGGAGGCCCCTCTGGAAATGGGCATTTGAGCTGAGGCCTTCGTAATTGGAAGAGCAGCTGTGGAGCGGGTCCAGGTGAGGACTCCCCTTGGGCCTGTCCTCCCTCTTCTGCACTCTAGATAGAAAACTGCTCGCTGATGCGTGTGCGTCTGTCCCTCAGCTGTGTTGGGGACAGAAAAATGCTGAGAAGCATAGCCTTGGACCCCAGGATTTTCAGTCTTAATTCTCCCAGACCCAGCTGTCCTGAATCCCAGCATTCTGCCTTGACTCCCCCTGCCCGACCTATGACGCAATGGCCAACGCTTTAAACACCTTTGTTCCCAGCTTACCCCTTAAGTGACCACCAAGAATTCCCCCATCTAGCGCTGCATCAAATGGCCTTGCAAAAGTTGATTCTCTCCAACTCAGATATTATTTTAAAATACTTCAGATATACCAAAAAAAAAAATAGAGAATAATATTATGAAGATCTACAAACGAGTTATCCAGTTTAAGGAAAAAAATATTGAAAGTACTGTTGGGCTACCTGACTCCTTTGTCTCTCTTCCTACAGAATCTATCATCTTGCGTTTGGTATTTATTATCCCCAGGGGTTCAGATTTTAATCTTGTGTTTAAAGTCGAGGGTAGGGGTGCCTGGGTGGCTCAGTGGGTTAAAGGCTCTGCCTTCGGCTCGGGTCATGATCCCAGGGTCCTGGGATCGAGCCCCACATTGGGCTCTCTGCTTGGCAGGGAGCCTGCTTCCCTCTCTCTCTCTATCTGTCTCTCTGCCTACTTGTGATCTCTGTCAAATAAATAAATAAAATCTTTAAAAAAATAAGGTCAAGGGTAGTAGACTGGACATTTGTACTAGCTGTTTCTTGATTTCCTTCCCCCTCCCCCCCATATCTGTTTTGCGACTTCGTTAAGAACTGGGGAAAATGAGCTTTTAGAATAAATTGCCTCCATTTTCCATGTCTATTCCCAAGAGCCCACAAGATAGCAGCCTAAGATCGTTGTGTTCGGTTTTGAATTACACCGAACTCTCCTGTGTTAACCGATCAGAAAAAGAACATGGCACCAGGCCTGTGAGCTCCTGCCGGCTCTCCGAGTGGCGGCTTGCCCCAGAATGGACCTAGCATCCTGCAAAAGCTGTTAGTAATGAAGTTACCAATGAATTAACTCCCATCAAAACAGAGAGTTTCAACCGTAAGCTCTCAAAACCTATAGAAATAAAGGAATGATCTTGTTAATAAGGGTCAGCGTTGAGAGGGAAGAGAGGAAATGATGCCTCGAGTATCCATCCTGGTCCCAAGGATTCTCCTAAGCGATGAACAGCACATCTCATAACTGTATGCTCGGACGATAAAGCTTACATCCAACACCTTTTGTTATCTCCTTGTAAGGGCTCGGTGAATTTCAAGTTTGGGGTTCTCTTTGCCAAAGACGGGCAGCTCACGGACGATGAGATGCTCAGCAATGGTAAGTGTCCCCTAATTTGTCTGAGCCCCTGTTCTGCCTTGTTGCGGTTTTGACAATCCAGACTGAACTTACCTGTTGAGTTGGAGTCCTTAATACAAAGAAAAAGCCAGTGGTTTCGTGAAATTTTAGGGTTGATTTCCAAGTAAACTTCGTAAGGCTGGTGTTGCCCAGTTTCACTCCTTCCACAAATATTTATTGGTCACCAGACTCGTACTGGGCACTGGCGCCCGAGAGGGAGTCTAAGTGGAAAATGACACGGGATGTGAAGAATTTGGTTCTACGTCATAGTTCCAGTAGCAAAGGAAGGTTTCTGATTTTTATGGTTGGGAGAATGATAAAATGGTGCCATTTTCCATTTTTCTTTAGAACCTTTCATGTTAGATACTTATTCATTATTAAAAGAAGCAGTTACAGTGTTTTCCTTCTATAGTACTAAACCCTGGTGATCCCAGTGTGGCAGCAGGAAGGTGGGTCAGTCTGATTCATGGTTGTCCTTTCCTTGGAATCCTGGGAACTGTGCCATCTCCTGTGTGTTCTCTGGGAAGGAAGCGTGACCTCTCTCTTCCGTTCGTCTGCTGCCCGCATCTTTAGAGCCTCCGCATTCAAGTGATTTCAGTGCATGTTTACAAAACGAAGACGTGCTGATTCTGTACTTTCTTCCCACTTTACCTCTCCTTACAGAAATTGGAAGTGACGCTTTTCAAAAATTTTTAAATCTTCTGGGTGACAAAATCACCCTAAAGGGCTGGACAGGCTACCGTGGCGGTCTGGACACCAAAAGTAAGCTCACCTCCTGATCTCTTCTGTGGTCATTTGTGTAACTTCTAATCTGTGTTTGGACTTATACCCAAGCTGAGGGAAGGGATGGACTGGGAAGGGTAAGAAGAGTGTCACACCCAGTCTGACTCTGGGTGGCTGGACACATTTAGGGGCTCCGATGAGTTTTGCAAGACCAAGTCAGTCCTCCCGTTCCCTCGGTGTGTCAGACCATGGTCTGCCCATGAATGCTTACTGTTGAGTGCTTCCACGTGCCAGGGCTGTGCAAGGTGCTGGGACATAGCAATGGATAAACCACCACGGTCCCTCCCTTTCTAAGATCTTATAGTCCAGGGGATAGCACAGACACTGAACAGATAATTATGAAATGCCTTAGCAGAGTACTTGGAGGAACAAAGAAGAAAAAGTACAGAGTGCCACAGGAGCATTTTGTCTAATCTAGGGGATGAGAGAAGGCTTCCCCAAGAGCATGATGAGAAGGACTAATTTGAGTCCTGAGGGGAGAAGGGAACTCTAAGCCAGAGAACATTTGTGAAGTTCCTAAGTCAGGAAAGAGCCTGATATGTTCTAGAAACTAAGAGGACATCTTTATGGCAGAGGGACTAGAGAAGAGGAGGGAGCGATCCCACAAGGTGTTGGAGATCACGTGAATAATTTTGGATTTTATGGTAAATGGAATTGGATGGCATGAACGGATTTTAAATAGATGACTGGTGGGATGAGGTTGTACTTTGGAGCTGAACTTGCTGGCCAGAGTGTGGGCAGCAGTCCAGTAAGGTGCGTGAGCACGTGGTGAACACGTGCAAGGCTCGTGAGGTCACCAGCCCCGGGGCCAGTACTCAACCTCTCTGTCACGGTCACAACCACCATCTGCTGACTTTCGCTATGGCCAGGCACCCCGCCAAGCACTTTACAAGTAGACTCTTGGACACATCCCTAAGCGTTAGGTACTGATTTTATCCCCATTCTCAAATTAAGAAACTGAGGCCACAAGAAGGTGAGGTGACATGTCAAAAGGAACATAGCTGAGAACTTGAACCCGGGTCTGCCCCCCTCCAGAGCCCATGCTTTCAGCCACCATACCATCTGCTAATGAGCGTACTTGCTTTGTTTTATGGACAGGATAATTATTTGTACATCATCTTGTGTTAATCTTGCCCTGTACACCAGGAATAACTGGGCGGCGAGGAATTATAGCACATTCTTTTTTAGCCCAGCCTTGTACGTGAATCAGACAGCAACCGAGCTTAGAGCGGGATCCACATGGGCAGGATCCTTGTATCAGTTGGAGAGTGAGCCATACTGTTGCTTCTGCTCAAGTGGATAATCCAGAATGATCTTTGCGAATGCACTCACTGTATGCCGAATTCCCCTAACCGGCAAATAAAGACCATTTCCTCAGGGTCTCAGAATTTTCTGTGCCTACTAAATGCGTGTTTGTGTCTTACAGATGACACCACAGGGATCCATTCAGTTTATACTGTATACCAAGGGCACGAGATCATGTTTCACGTCTCCACCATGTTGCCATATTCCAAAGAGAACAAACAGCAGGTATGTGTGAACACAGGTTCTTTGAGAACACGCAAAGCATCGAATAGTGTCCGAAACATGGAGAAACCATCATCACTCTGATTTCATAGCATTAGAAACTGTGTGTGTTAGTATATGAACTGAGCCTCAGGTACCAATGTAGGGATATTCTTTACAAAATCTGTATATTTGGACTCTCAGTGACCCTTGGGAAGAACTGTCCTCACCGATGTTGTCCCCTTAAATAAAGGAGCAGCGATAACGCGCACACGTGTCCGTGTGTGAACGTGTGCGTGTATTTGCCTGCGTGAGTGTGGTTTTATAGACTCAAAGTGTTTTGCATGGATGTTGCCTTCGCCCTATGACTTCTCATGTGCCTGTTCTGTTGGAGACTTCCCAGGACATAAAATAAGCGGACCCCGAGCGATGGTTGGCACGTACGCTTCAGGTTAACTCACGAGGTTAACGCAGGAGTTTAACGCCAGGTGTCTACATGCGCTGGGCCAGGTTGGGGGGAAAACTACCTGAGACACTCCTCATGTACCCCAGAGATGGGCCATTTCCAGGAGAAAATTTTCCAATGTGTGGGGGAATTCAGACCTAACAAAGATACATGCTGCTGGGTTTTGCAGGATTTTCGGGGGTGGATTGCCATGCCACTTAACTTTTGATTAGCTTCCTCTCCCTTTTTTAAACATTGAAGGCATCTGTATAAATAAATATCACCCTTATGAGTGGACAGCCATCCAGCAAAGATCTGTAAGAAGTAAGAACCTAGAGAGGGGTTGTGATGGACCAAGAAGGCCTGTTTTTCTGAGCATCTGTAATTCTTAATTTCAGTACAACTTCAGCAAGGGGGAAAAGACATGACACAGACCAGAGCACTAAAATGCAGTTTCTAGTCATGAGAGATCAAGGTGCTTTGGAGACATGGCAGGGAGGGGCAGGGAGAGCTGGCCCTATTGGATGGTCTGGGGCCTGGAATAGGGAGTTGGTGGATTTGTCCCAGAGGTGCTGGACCCCCACTGGAGGTTGTAAGCTTGTTCTGGTTTTAGAGGGCTCCCTCTGGGAAAAGTCAGGTGGAAACAGGAAGTATCCCAGCCCAGGAAGACTGCTTCACGGCTGAGGTCATTTCCTGTAAGGCGTCCTTGTTAGCGTGGTTGAAGCTGCCTAAGTTACTGCCCGAGCTGAATCTCTTGGGATCCTAGGATCGTGTGCAGAAGAGGAGCTGAGCTGACCTCCCCAGTCATCAGGAGTTATACTGACCTCTTACAGTGAAATCACAGAATAGTGAAATCAATAGTGAAATCACAGAACTTCCACGCAAGTGTTTTAGAATCTTCCTCCTCCTCCCATTCTAACCTTTTGGGCCTTGTGCAATCACCAAAATTGCCCATGTCTCGTGACAGATGGGGCATTAGCCGGAGAGACAGGAGGAAAGAATGTGACAGCTCAACCTTTGCCCAACTCTGAAGACTTTAACCTTATCTCTTTGAGGGGCTGTCCGTATGTGAAGGTCAGCCGTGAAACATCTCCATGTGGACCATGGTCTCCGTGGGTAGTGCCTGGGTCCTCCACTGGCCCAGCATCGGTAGATGTGAGGAAAATGAAAACTTTGAAACTTGTCTGTATCACCGGGAAGATCATGCAGGTGGGCAGAAAGACAGACACATGCAGGACGCTAGTGAACCTCTAGTGTGCCCCGTCACGGCAGAGCAGAAAAGAACCCTTGACCATGAGCCTCTCTCTCTACCTCGGGGGCTCAACACAATAGACAAAAAGACAAGGGGCAGTCTGGCTCGTAAAATCTTGGTGCTTATTGACCTCCTAACATCTAGAATACGAGTGGAACAGTCTGAGCCGTATCCCAAATCTGACATAAAGAACCCAGTTCTCACAGTTTGTAAACTCTGGTATCCCCGTGACATCCGCCTCTCTTCTCTGTTGCTGAACCAAACCTTATTGGGGAGTGGAGAGGTTGATATGTGCCTCTCTGGGACCTCACCTTCCTCCTAATGTATCCTGATGTCCCCCACCACCACCATCTCCTGGTCTCCCAGCTCCAGGGCCCAAGGGCAGCATCTAGTACCGGAAGAAAACCCAGGCTCAGGGGCCCATCTGGGTCCAGTTCTAGGCCTGCCAGAGCTAGCTCTGTGATCTTGGGCGCATGGAGAGACTTGCCTGGCCCAGGGCACAGTTCTTGGCCCTCTTGTATCCTCCTCCTAACTCTCATTCACCCCTGCCCCATGATCTCCCCTGGTCTCGGGACTTTAGAGAGATTTTATTAGCTAGTGACATTCAAATGTACATGTCCAGCCAGAACTCCCTCCAGAAGTCCAGACTCGGGTGCACAGCCTTCTTCTCGACGACCCCCTGGGCTGGACGCCTCAAACCTCATGGGTCCAATAACTGAACTCTGGCCTCCTGCGGCCTTTCTTATCTCAGAGGAAGTGCTGGGTCATGTGGTAATCCTGTGTTTGGGAGTTAGCCCATACCATTCTCCCCAGCAGCCGCCCCATTCTGCATTCCCACCAGCAGTGCGTGACAGTTCCACTTTCTCCACATCCTCGACAGCACCTGTTATTCCCAGGCTTTTTGTATTTTCTTTGGTTTTGTTTTATTTTGGAATAACTCTTCTAATAGGTGTGAAATGGCAGCTCGCTGCAGTTTTGATCAGCAATATGGAGCATCTTTTCCTGGGTTTATCACATCGTCTTTGGAGACACATTTATTCAACTCCTTTCCTCATTTTTTAATCAAGTTATCAATCAAGTTATTAATCAAGTTATCTGACTTGTTGAATTACGGGAGTTCTTTATGTATTCTGGATAGAACCCCTATCAGATACGTGGTTTGTAAATATTTTCTCCTGTTCTGTGGGCTGCCTTTCCACTCCGTTGGTGTGGAAAATGCACAAAAGCTTTCAGTCCGATGTGGTCCAGTTTATCTGATTTTTCCTTTTGTTGGGTGTGCTTGTGGTGTCAAGGCCAAGAAGTCAGTGCCAAAAATAATGACTTTATGACTTAAATTGAATTGAAATTATTAGAACATCTCTAAACCTTCATTTCTCACTTGCAAAAAGAGAATAATGTGGAATACGAATCAATGGGGATCCTGTTCTCCAGGAGCTTACAGTGTTTAATAGGGCACACGCTGGGAATCCACGAACAGCGAATCACTCCCATTTGGCCGATTAAGCAAAGGTCTAGGACAGGGGTTGGCAAACTACAGAGCGTGAGCTAAATCTCACATACTGCCTATTTTGTTAAATAAACACAGCCACACCTACCCAGCTGCTTTTGTACTACGACAGCAGAGCTCGTGGTTGTAAACTGACGATATGATCTGCAAAGCTGAAAATATTTACTATCTGGCCCTTTACAGAAAATTTGCTGACAACAGATCTAGGAGATCATTTTTAAAAGGTCAACTGAGATCAGATTAGGTATTGTCCATTGTCCTCACCAAGTACATCTTTCAGAACTAGCTAAGGCATTTATAAATGTATACATGTTTAAGCCCCCTCCCCAGGGAATTCTCATGCAGTTCCTCTTGTCTGGGGCCCTTGAACGTCAGGCTAAGGAGATGAAGCAGGAGTGAAGGTGGACACAATCAGAGCAGTAAAACGGGAGAGAACGGAGGCAAGGAAGCTAGTCAGGAAGCTGCCGCAGAAGGGAAGACAAGAGGAAATGCAGATCAGCATTGAGCTGGGAGCAGAGGAGATGGATAGGAGAACCTGGATGCTGGGCTGGTAAAACATGAGAGGCAAGAAGTTAAAGATGGCGGAAGTGTAGGGCTATGTGATCTTTGCAGTTTGCCATATTGTGTTAGTGTTTTAACCCTGTGAATCTATCACGTTTGAGCGACCTCCTTGATGATGTTACTTATGCTTACATCTAGGTGGAGAGGAAGCGCCACATTGGAAATGACATCGTCACCATTGTGTTCCAGGAGGGAGAGGAGCCTTCTCCTGCCTTTAAGCCTTCCATGATCCGCTCCCACTTTACACGTATCCTGGACCTTTGTGAATAAGTTTAGTGAGCTGTTGGTCAGCCTCATGGGACTAAAATGACCCTCAAAACTGATCTGACAGTTGACTTGATTGTCATGGTTGTTTTGCATCAATAGATTTTTAGAGCCACTATTCTGGACTTTTCCCTTGGGGTTATATTCTGCCTTCATCTTCCTCCATCCACTGGTATAATGGATGGATTCATTCTCAGAGAATTCTAGGCTTCTAGAATCTCTTTCCTTTCCTCAGGTAGTCTCTGAAGTAAGGGAAACTCCCTACCATCCATCAGTAGTAAATGACCTAGAATCATAGGTAGTGAACCCTCTGGAGAAATCTGCTTTAAATAAAAATTTGAATGGAACTGAAGTTAGAATTCAGCTAAATTTAGTTAAATAAAAATTTGCAAGTTAAAATAAAAAGCCAAAATAATGTTTCTTTGTTGATTCTAAATCCTGGAGATGGCTACTGCATTACCTCTTGAAATTTAAGGAATGATGGAATTAATCATATTTTCAACTCGCTTTTCCCTCTGCTTCCTTAAATCCCTGCTTAGCTCATCCCGCTGGCAGAGTCCTGCTGACCTTCTCTGTAATGTCCAGGCTCAGCTCAGTTAGACAGACACAGGATATGAGCTTGGCGAGCTTGATGAAGACCATCATGGCCTTGTTGCTTTGGGTCACAGGCCACAACAGTGAGCCCAATCCCGGTGTCTCCATGGGTTATACATAGTGAATAAAAGGCAGCTAGCAGGCATTTTCAGGATAAATTCTGGTCTAGATATTCATGTTCCCTGGAGACTCCAGTAAAAATGTTGGGAGACAGGACCATTGTGACCTGTCACATTTGGAAATAGATTGCTCTGCCTGCTTTGACTTATTCATTGTAACCTAACAATATAGCATGTAAGTTCTTTAAAAGTGGGGAATGGCCAAATTTCTTCCAGGAGAGCAGGGGAAAAATAAAGTATAAGCATCTACACTTTAATAATAATGGTTTTGTTCCTGTCCCTGCTCATCGAGCGATATCTTGCTCCATTCCCTGGGATTGAGGGCCCCTGTTTCCCCTTTCCTGCAGCAGTTCTTCGTGTAAAACAGAAGTTTTCTCCAAGTACCATGCAGCGGGCGTGAGGGAGGTGGCCCTTTGAGTGACTGAGAGGTGATCATCATGTTTAGAATTTCCTTTAGTTGGAACTTTTAGATTTGGGGCTTGACACATTTGTTTCTGGAAAGGGACAGGCAGAGAGTTCATGCAGATTCTTTCCTCTGAGTGCAGGAATGGAAACACTTTGAGGAACTAATGGCGTTTTAGCCCTGGCAAAGGAAAGCTGGGAGTGGGAGCTGGCAGGGGAGGAGTGGGAATAGGATACAGAAAGCTGGACAAGGTATTTTAGGCTCCACGCACCTGACACAAGACAAGTAGCTTGAGCTGAGAGGCTGCCATCAGCTGCACTGTCAAAGCCAGAAGGAGAGGGAAGGTGTGCCGTGGAAATATTTAAATTGCTTTTATTTTTAAAATGGGTGAGAGAAAATCTATGTCTGATTTCATATAGGATGTTTTGTATTTCCAAGCAAAGGAATTGCTCTTTTTGCCTGGTTGCCTGCTTAGCTGAATAATAGCTATATGTACATTGCTTTCCTAACAGATTGGGAGACTAAGCTCTTTCCCCAGAGGATGAGCCCACGGAGGTCAAACTTAATGTCTTCTTGAGCTGTCTCTTAAAGAAGTCAAGGCTCCATTTCCACCAAAGAGTGACAGATGCCTTGAGCACAAAAGTGCAGGTGCAGGATGATTCTGCACAAGGGATTTCAAGGCACAAGCCATTGATAGTGAATTTTGGAGTTGTTGATTAATTTCCTTAACCATCACTACAGATATTTTTGCCTTAGTGAGGTATGATCAACAAAGTGACAATTACAGGTAGGTGATGACTTTCTCTTGGTTGCTTCTTCTCATTCTCATGTTTACTTGTTAATTTAGCATCCATTCAATGACTCTTGGTATAATGTATTTGTTGATTGATTTGATGTGAGTGTCCTCACCTAACAGAACTTTCTTCAAGGCCATCATCTTTTTGGGAAAAACTTGTTCCCTATAGTATTGCCCTGTGCAGTAGACCCAAGGGTCAGGGTCAGTTTGGAATTTTATTGTACCCTAAAACGGGCACAAATTTGCCTTTCCTAGGCCACGTCCTGGCCCATGTATCCCTCTGTTCTCAAAAAGTAATCTGTTAAAAGGGAATCATAATGTGAAAAGAGTGTGACCTTTGAGCCAAATAGATTTGGGTTGGAATCCGGCTCTGTCACTTATTAACTTCCTGGTTTTGAAAGAAGTGTTTATCTTCTCAGAGTCAGGGGCCTCATCTGTAGGACAGAATAAAGGTAATGCTACTCCCTTGGCAGGTTGATGAGAATTGGTTGATGCTATGTATTAAAATACCAAGTATGCTGCTTGGTGTTCAAGGAGTGCTCAATGGTAGCCTTCGCTATTATTCCTGGTGTTCCTGACCTTCCCCACAGCTTGGTAGGTTGGACCATGAAGGATGCAGGAAGACTTGGCCTCTATCCTCTTCTCCCTCCTGGGAGAGGCGCACAGTGGCTGAGCCTCTGACAGCCGAGAGACGGCACTCCTCTTATGGAATGAATATTCTTGACGTATCACATAGGCAACTGAACAAATGTAAGGTCTGACTATTGCTGATCTTTGAAGAAAAACCAAATAATTCTGAAATGTTCTCCACATAGGCTGAAAATATTTTCAGAAGAAAGTGTACCACTCTTTGGCCCCCCCTTGCCATCCCCACCGGTGTTTACAGACCACCAAGAATTCAGGGACTTTTTGCTAGTGAAACGTAAGTTTCTATTTTGAAATTTTTTTGCAGCTTGTTCTATATCAGAACACATGTCTTCAGATCCTCCAAGGACACTATCTAAGAAAAATCTCATTGTTTAAACGTTGATCCCCTTCCACATTCTGTTAATTCTTCATGAGAAATATTCAGTTTTTTGGTAGTGTTATGTAGGTCTTCTCCTGTGTCCCAGTCTGTATTGACCATGCTGCTCCCCCACCTTGAAGTTTATCTACACTCACCTGCTCACGATACAGGGGCCTCAAATTTGCTTTGCTGCCCAGGCTTCTGATATGGTCATTTCTGAATCTCTAGCTACATGTGTATCTGAGTCTTTGTTGGAGAGCGGGAAGCAGGTGGGACAAAGGGTGGTTATGTGGGTGTGTACTTAGGGAAAGGGGAGTTGTTAGCAAGTGGGGGGGGACATGGGGGAGGGAGAAGACAGACGGACAGAGAGAATATGGATAGGATCGTGCAGAACCTGACCATCCAGGCTTCACTAGCTGGTGAGCATACATTTTAGCTCCACCTATAATACCCATCTACCTGACCCCATGCCCCCCATCTTCTGAACCACAAGAGCTCAGCTACATCCCTCCCCAGAATAGCCCTTAGTTATGACAGCTGGAAGTTCAGCTTGCAAACTCCATTCAGGGTCATGTTCCCAGTGCTGCCAGATAGTCCAAGTTTTCCAAACGAGACAGAGATCCAAAATTTTATGTGAAATTGTCTGTGTCTTAAAATGGGGGTCCATGTGTTTCAAGTCCAGAGGATGGATCGGGTGGAGAGCAAGGAACAGACCTGAAACAGTCAGCAACAGAGAGCTTTAGCAGCTAGAAATGGGGAGGGTCTTGGGGGGGGGGGCTCAGGAAGTAAGCAGTCTTTGCAGAGTGCCCCTAGCAAGGGAAGATGCCGCTGCAGGCGTGGAGCCATTGAATCCTGGTTAAAGATGACTCAGCAACCTAAGAACCCAGTTTATGAGTGTTATCTGCTGATTTAAAGGAGTCAGTCAACAGAGTGATTTTGACGAGCCCCCTTAGGGCTCGGTGGACACTTGAGTGAAATGAAGCGAGGGCTTGATCTACAGTTGGAAACCTGCACAGGTCAATAACGTGGAAGAGCCCAGGCTGTGGGCTGTGAAGAGGGGTGTTAAAGGGTTGGAGCATGGGGCCAGGACCAGGAGGGGTTGATGGACTGAGAGAAAAGGTAGAAGCCAAGTCTCTTTGAATTCAAAGTGGAGGCAGCAGGAGGGAGGAAGAGGGCCAGGCAGGAAACTCCAAGATAACAAGAAATGGATTTTCAACAAGACTTTTGAACTTACCCCCCTTATTTGGCCCAAAAGGGCCAGGCAGGAAACTCCAAGATAACAAGAAATGGATTTTCAACAAAACTTTTGAACTCCCCCCCCTTATTTGGCCCAACGGGTCATTTTTTTTTTTTTTTAAGATTTTATTTATTTATTGACAGAGAAAGATCACAAGTAGAGCAGCAGGCAGAGAGAGAGAGAGGGAAGCAGGCTCCCCAGAGAGCCTGATGCGGGACTCGATCCCAGGACCCTGAGATCATGACCTGAGCCGAAGGCAGCGGCTTAACCCACTGAGCCACCCAGGTGCCCAACGGGTCATTTTTAAATGCCCCTCCCCCCACCGGGGTACTAAGGAGAAAATATCCTCAAACAAAAAATTCCCAATCACAGAATTAGAGAAAATAGTAAGCATGCCTTAAATGCATGCAATTTACATTCCTTAAGAGATGTCTTGCCACAGACAAGCCCAGCTTGCCCCCCGCTCTCAGATCCTTTCTAGGAAATGCCTGAGCCCAAGAAGTTCATTTTTCAGTCTGTGAACACTGCCCTTCCTTTGGCCCTCCCTATGAGAAAAATAAGAGTTCATATTTATTCAATTTGGTGCTAATTCCTTATATGTATTATATCACTTAAATTCTCACAGTGACCTTATAAAGAAATAAGGTTACATCCATTTTACAGGGTTAAAAATGAGGCCCCAAGAACCCTCCTACACTGTTGGTGGGAATGCAAGCTGCTGCAACCGCTCTGGAAAACAGCGTGGAGGTTCCTCAAAAAGTTGAAAATAGAACTACCCTATGACCCAGCAATTGCACTACTGGGTATATACCCTAAAGATACAAACGTAGTGCTCCGAAGGGGCACGTGCACCCGAATGTTTATAGCAGCAATGTCCACAATAGCCAAACTATGGAAAGAGCCTAGATGTCCATCAACAGATGAATGGATAAAGAAGATGTGGTATATATACACGATGGAATACTATGCAGCCATCAAAAGAAATGAAATCTTGCCATTCGCAACGACGTGGATGGAACTAGAGGGTATCAT
>PISX010021146.1:0-27779 GCA_004024625.1 Mellivora capensis
AAAAAAAAAAAAAAGAACCAACTATGACCAGAGTGCCCTCCCAAAGTCATGCCCTCTGTCCTTCCCTGACCCGACACAGGGGTCCTCTATCTGGAGTTCTGTTTTCACATTCTGTGGTGTTCTCCTTCTTCATATTTGTACCACATTGTATCTCTCACTTGTGCTGTTTAGGATTTCAGACTTTCCAAACTCTTCATGAAGCTTCTTCTGATATGGATTGAGCAAGACTTCAGTATTTCCAGGCAAGGTTGCTTTTTCCTTCAATATTGTACCCTTGAATGAAATCCATGTTGACGTAACTACAGGTCACCCGTTTTGTTTTTTTTTTAAGATTTTTTTTTTTTAATTTGTCAGAGAGAGAGAGGGAGAGAGAGTGAGCAAGTACAGGCAGACAGAGAGGCAGGCAGAGGCAGAGGGAGAAGCAGGCTCCCTGCCGAGCAAGGAGCCCGATGTGGGACTCGATCCCAGGACGCTGGGATCATGACCTGAGCCGAAGGCAGCTGCTTAACCAACTGAGCCACCCAGGCATCCCAGGTCACCCGTTTTTAAAGCAAACTTTACTGAGGTACAGTGTACATACAACGAAACACACCCATCTTAATCACATAATTTGATGAGCTTTGACAAATACATATATATCCCATCAAACTCCCAATTCTCAGTGGTGACTCAACGTTGCTACTGTATCTCATTGTTGAATAGGTACGTTTTACTCTGTCAATGGACGTCTGGGCTCTCGGAAGCACTGGTGTCACGAGCGCTGGAGGCCCGGCTCCCGCAGCTGCCGGACACATAGCCAACAGCGGACCATCTTCAACTTCACTGGGTCATAGCTTACAAAAACGTTCTACAGCTTTGCATTTCACATTCACATCTTTAATATATTTAGAACGTAGGGATCCAATTTCATTTTCTCCTGAATGGATAATCAATTTTTTCTTTTCTCTGTTGAGCAGGAATAGCCTTGTCGTATCACGCTTCCACAGATCAATGGGACTGCTTCTGGGATCCCTCTTCTCCCCGGTGGTTTATTTGTCTCTCTCTGTTCTCACATCACCCTGTCCTACACATTATGGCTTCATGATAAGTTTCAGTGTTTGAGGTGAGAATAAGCAAGTTTTCTCATTTTTTATTAACGTTCCTGGCAAGTCTGACCCTCTGCATGTATACGTGTATGTATATGTATAGATCATTGTTCTTGGGCATGAAACCGCTATCAGGAAATTCAGTAGGATTGGAAACTGGCATCCTTACAATACTGAGCCTCGCAAATATGTCCCTTTTCTTTCACCCTGACAGCCGTGCCCCAACCACACCACGACCACCAATCTAGCCCATGACAGGACATGGCTTTCTTGCCTCTAGCATTCTGGGTCACCGGCCAGGCTGCGGGCAGAGAAATCCTGCTAACACGTAACTCCAGTCACCTTCTATCTATCATCCGTTTAGTGCTTCCCGGGTCTTCAGGATGAAGGCTACACTCCTTACCTGGGTCTGTCCTCGTGAACCAACCCCGGCCATGTTTCCCACCTACAGTGCCCTGCATTCCTTCAGACTCCAGTCACTCTGAGTTCACTTTTGGTTCCTTACATTAACTGTGAGAGAAGATTTTTCAGATTGGAATTTGGCAATTTGGAAAATTTGCCTTCCTAAAGATGCAAGAGAGATTTCAGCCAAAAATAGTGTTTACTAAGGTAAAGCACATTATAATTATAATCATATAATTACACTCTTAAAAGTCATACAGTCCGGGGTGCCGGGTGACTCAGTGGGTTGAGCCTCTGCCTTCAGCTTGGGTCGTGATCTCGGGGTCCTGGGATTGAGCCCTACAGCGGGCTCTCTGCTCACCAGGGAGCCTGCTTCCCTGTCTCTCTCTGCCTGCCGCTCTGCTTACTTGTGATCTCTCCTGTGTCAAATAAATAAAATCTTTAAAAAAAAAAAAAGTCGTACAGTCCATAATGGCCTGAGGCTCTTCCCCTTTTATATTTTTTAATGAACCCAAAGCTTAATTAACTAAAACCATAATTGTATCAATCAATAACAATAATATAAACTGACATTAAGTTCAACTTAAGTGTATGAGAGTACAAAGCACATAGTATGTTCTTTGACCCAGCAAATAGGTTTTTATTTCATCGTCATAATTTCTAATGTAGGGGCGTCTAGGTGGCTCAGTCGGTTGAGCGTCTGACTCTTGGTTCTGGCTCAGGTCATGACCTCGGGGGCCTGAGGTTGAGCCACGCATCAGGCTCTGCGCTTGGCTGACTCTGCTTAGGGCTCTCCCTCCCCACCCTGCCCCGCCCTGCTGCTGATCTCTCTCAAGCAAATAAACAAAAAACAAAGCTCTTATTTGTAGTAAGGCCTATAATTAAAAATATGTATTATCTAACTATAGTTTTTGAACGTTCAGAATACTCTATCTTGGTAAACACCAGGAAAGATCCTGCAAGCTATTACTCAGGAGAGCCCCGCGGGCATAAAGTTGAGCTGTCACTGCACGTCCCTCTTCTAACCTGCTTTCCCCAAACTTAGCCCTTCCCATGACAACAGAGCCCCCGAAGAGGCTGGGGTTCGGCTGAATGTGTGTGAACACGTGCGCACGCACATGAAGTGTAAATTTCTAACACGATTAAACCCTGGAATTCTAGCTTTCTTTTTTTTTTTAAAGATTTTATTTATTTATTTGACAGAGAGAGAAATCACAAGGAGGCAGAGAGGCAGGCAGAGAGAGAGGGGGAAGCAGGCTCCCTGCTGAGCAGAGAGCCCGATGTGGGGCTCGATCCCAGGACCCCGAGATCATGACCCGAGCTGAAGGCAGAGACTTAACCCACTGAGCCACCCAGGCGCCCCGAATTCTAGCTTTCTTATGGGGAACATGTGAGACTTTCTCAGGACGTCTGTGGGGGCTTTGCCCACAAATGTGTGTCTAGAAAGATAATTTACCTTCAGCTTCACCTCCTCCACCTCCTTCACATCCCAGCGGCTATAAATGTCAGCAGCCTTTGATGGCAAGCTCTCATGGCTGGAGGACCATCTTCCCGGCTGGAACTCTAGCTGAGGACTCAGACCTACATTCCTTGATGTCACCTGACCCATCTTTGTGCCAAACTGTGGGACCGTGGGCTGGTCTCCTGCAGGTCGAAACACCTCTCTCCAGCTGCTTCTTCCTGCTCACGTGGTCACAGAGCCAGTGAGCACATCCCCTGCCTAGACTAGCACCCAGTCTGGAAGTGAAATTCAAGTGCCCTCTTCCTGAAGGCGTCACTTACAAGTGGCTTCTGACACTGGGAGGTGTGTCTGTGTGCTCTGCTTGCGTGAGAGGAAGGAGGCTTCTGGGTCTAAGCGTGCCAACCGTTCTTCGGACGCTGGGATCATGACCTGAGCAGAAGGCAGCCGCTTAACCAACCGAGCCACCCAGGCATCCCCCAATCGTTCTTTGGAATAGGGGGTACTCGGTATCTCCTCGACCCATCTTTGGCCCATCTGTCATTGCCATCCTTTGAGTAAGAGGAAAGTCAATACGACATCCTGCTACACATAAATAACTATAAATACAATTTTAAGACAACACGGCCATCCTGATAAATGGGACAAACACAAGAGTCACACGTGCGCGTAGGGAATATGCACACACCACGTGTCGACGGACACGTGTCACTGCCAAGCCCGCAGAGACCAGGCCGAAAAACGTCTTACATCTGACTTACAGCATCACTAGTCATCAAATTCACATTTTCAGGTAAACTATAGCTCAATGAAGACGTTGAAGAAAAAAATGTACAGTAAGACAATTAGACACACGGAGGGAGAAACGGAGGAAAGACAAATATTCCTAAAAAACGAAAGGTAGAGGGAAAGCAGTTCTGCCCCCTGAGCGAGTGCAGGTGTGCGGCACATCTCGAGCCGTCTCCACGCGGTAGAAGTTATTACATCGACCTGAGGGCTGAAGTGCCTGGCTTTGCCCCACAGAACCTTACAGCGATCGGCTCAAGCAAAGTCTAGAGATCTGCACCCGACCTCAGCTTCTCACTGGGCCCGCTCCCCGACTGTGACGACGTCGGAACCAACATGAGTCCAAAGCCATGACACCATGACAAGGAAGTGCTTCCCCACCTCAGCCACACTGTGGAAGCGAAGCGCACACCTACGGAGGAACCTTCACGTCAGCTGCCCCCAGGACCCGCTGCACAAGCCCGCCCCCCACCCCGCCCCGGGCATTCCGAGTCTGATTCCAGCCCCGAGTCCCCTTCCCATGAGTAGGCTGTGACGCCATCTCCAAGAAATCACTGCCAGCCTGAAGCCGTCCTACAATCTGAATATCCCGAGGAAACACAACAGTGACAAAGGTGTACGAAAGACAGGACCAAATTTTTTAATATGAGAAGCAAGAGATTTAAAGTTACATTTTAATAAATATAACAAATATAAGAAAGAATAAGAAATTATAAAAACTATACATTTAACTGAAAGTGTCCATATAGACAATTTATACAGAGAACTGCTGTTGGGAGCGCAGCTTGCCCTGTTCCACCATGTGCCAGCGCTGCCGGGACGCCTTCAAGTCCTCAATGGGATAAGTGAGCTTGCTTCTTGCTCGTTAATTTGTCTAACCTCGGCTGGATTGATGACAACGCTACTCTCAGGGGATAATGGATATTTAAACTGTTTCTGTGTTTTGTTTTAATGACACTTAGGGTAGAGAACCCAGTCTCGCAGAGGGATGTCGAGGGGAACAGGAGGAGGGATTTTAAAGCAACCTCAGCAAGTTCAGGGTACTCCTTTTTAACTTTTATCCAAAATGAAGCAAGTGATGCTGTATTTTCAAAATTGGTTTTCAATCCTTCATCAGTAGCCAGCTTCAACAAGTTATCCTGTAGGGCTACAGTTAGATTTAGATTATCTTTTGGTGAAAGAAATGGATTTTGGATCCACGAGTTTCCCACACGCGGATCTTCTTTGGAAGGAAAATACAATTCCAAACAATCCAACAGATTCGTAAGATGCTCGCTGATAACTTTCCGCAGATGGACAACATCAAGGTCATTACCTACTTCCTGGATTACTGTTGTTAAATTATGGAACATGTCATAGCAATCTGCAGAAACTCTGTGTTTCCAGGCTTCTAACTTCTGTTTTTGTCCTTCAATCTTATGAGCCGTTGAAAAACAGGTTGCGTTCTTCCCTTGCATGGAAACGTTAAGATCATTAAAAATACTGAATATGTCAGATAAATAAGCAAGTCTGGCTGTCCAATTCACATCTCTGAAAAGCTGGGACCAAACTGGCTTCTTGCTTTGCAGAAACACCAAGAGTTCACTTCGTATCTCAAACATTCTCGACAGAACCTTTCCCCGAGACAACCACCGTATCTCGGCGTGCAGCAACAGCTGCTTGTGGTCAGCTTCCATATTGTCGCACAACAAAGAGAACAGTCTGGAGCTGAACGCGTTAGACTTGACATAATTCACGATTTTTACCGCGTCAGTGAGCACACTGTTTAGCTCCGCTGAGACCCTTCTCATGGCCAGACTTTCCCGATGAATGCAGCAGTGTGTTATTTTGCACTCTGGGGCCAGCTCCTTCATCTGGGTCACCACTTCGGAACGCGTCCCTGTCATGGAGGCCGCGCCGTCAGAACTCACCCCCACACAAAACCTGAAGTCCAGACCGCACTTGTTGACAATGTAATTCTTCACAGCTTCATACAGCTCCGCGCTAGTCGTGTTCGTCGGTAAAGAGGCTGAGAAGAAGAATTCTTCCTTTATATCATCACCATGTTCGAACCGCACGTACGCCAGAAGGATGGCCGCGTCAGCAACGTCTCTGCACTCGTCGAGCTGCAGTGAAAAGTACTTGGCCGCTCTTACCTGCTCTACAAGTTGGTCCTCCATGTCGCTCGCCAGCTCCTGAGTGCGCCGGGCTATGGTGTCGTTGGAAAGCGGCACCTGGGCCACCTTCTGGGCTGCGGACTCGCCCAGCATCTCCAGGCAGACTTCTCTGATGCAGTCTCTCACCAGCGTCTCCGCGATCGTGTACGGCGTCTTAGACTTGGCGACCGGGAGCGCCACCTTGTAGGACGCCCGCAGAGCGCTGATGTTCATGGGAGAAACATTCAGCACCGGCTTCGGCCGGCTTTTCAGTTCACTACTCTTTCTCTCAAAGAATTCCTTCGGCTGTGAACTTACCTCTTTATGTTTTGAATACAAGTGCCGCTTCAGCTTTGACGGTTTCATGGCCTCATTGGCCAGGACATCTCCACAGACGATACACTGCGGCTTCAGCACTGCGCCATCGGTTACGGCTACGAACCCGAACCTGATATACGAGGGGTCGTACTTCCGAGTAAAACTTGTGTGAACTCTTCTGGCCTTCCCCTGCTCTGGGCGACTTCTATGGTTACCATTTCTCTTACTAAGGCTGCTATATTCAGGAAAGGTATGTTTTTTCTTGACAAAAAAGTCTAGTGAGGCTTGTTTCGCCATCTGCAAATCAGGATTAAAAATAAATAATACAAATTTTACTTTCCTCCTTTTTCTGGTAACAAACTACAGATTAAAAACTAGGCTTGATTAAAAACTTAAAAATGGTTTTAAAATTAAGTTACAAAGGTAAATAAAGGTTTACATGTTTCCAAGTTACAGCAGACGGACTAGCCATCAGACATCGCATGCTGTCACTGTGCCTGACCTTGTGCACCTCCCAGCATGAGGACTGGCCCCAAGAGGTCAGTGACCCCCAAACCCACCCTTGTTCTATTCAAAATCACGAGTTCAGGAATCACATGCCCGGGTGCTACAGCAACGTCAAATTGCTCTAACTCCTCCTTAACGCACTTACCACTCTGTGAACGAGTAGAAACCGTCTGCAGACCAGAGCTGGTCTGAAGATCACACTCCAGGCACAACGGGCCCGAATCACGGGTAGCCTCCAAATTTGGAAACTCTAAACTCCACACACAGTAACTCTACTCTATAAAACCTGCTGATTTAAAACACGTCTCTTTGGCCTTATCTCATGCTCTCCATTTAAATCTGTAAACAGCTTTTCTCAACACAAATATCTCACAATCTCATATCTCATATGAGATACCTCACTATCAAACTGATCATCCCTCTCCCTAAATACTTCTTCACTTGCCCTGAGAAGCCCTTTCCTAGCTTACCCCTCCACCCAAACTCACATAAAAAACAAACTCACATACAATTCCAACAAAGTAACCTTAAGTCCCGCTTTTCCCACATTCTTCCTCCTGGAGAATCGCACCCTTAGCTTTCCCGCCCCGCCCCCCAGGAAATGCTTGACACCAGAAAGGAGGAGAAGAGGTCCTGTCATAACCCAGACAACAGACCAGCAGCATTCGGGGTTATAACTTCCAACCTGCAAAAAGGCGCTGGGAGGGGGTGGGCGTTAACAGTAATGGGGTTTCTCTCTGGAGAAAACAAAATCAAGTCGGCCACATGCGCTTCAGCATCTCCCGCGCACCAAAACACCCTCCCCTGCGAGCACGGGGGCGTGTTACGAAGCTCTTCCCTGCCCTGATCTGCAGCGGGTGCTCGGACTCTCACCGCATCTGCTGCGTTGTCTGAGGGAAAGGGTGTCTCTGACGGCTTCAGCATTTTGAAAGGCTGACCGGTCAAACTCCTTTGGGTCTCGTCATGCTTCCTCTTCATGGCCGTGGTCTCGCAGCAGAGGCTGCACGTTAATCTGTGATGACAGCCCTCGGGGTCCTGCTGGACGGGCACTCCGCAGACCGCGTGGACGTTTCCATCACACGGTCCGCAACTATGAGCACCCGAGCATTCTTTCTCACACACGACACAGGATACGAATCTTAGTCTGTTTCCAGGAGGCTTCCTCACGGCCCCGGTGGGAGGAGTAGGAAGACGCTCTTCAAGATCACCGCTTTCCGTGCCAGTGTCGGCGTTCCCTTCACACGGTGCTCCTGCCGCGCTTCGTTCCGGTCCATTTTCTGGACTCAGGCTAGTGGTAAGGTCTTCGGGTAACTGGGAATGACACAGGCCTAGTTGAGCTTCAGAGCCCCACGTGCCTTCACGTGGAGTCTGCTGCACGCCTCGGTGATAGGGCTGATTCTGGGTCATCTGAATGAACCACAAAAATTCAGCCCAGTGTGATGACTGGTGAGTTTGCATCCAGGAGATAATCCTAGTTTGGATATCCTCATTAGTGTGATTCACAGAACTTTGGCTTTGACAGGGTAGAGGCTTCCCATGGACAATTTTTAATTCTGGCCAAATATTACTGAGTTCACTGACAACCTGGCTTGAAAATTCCCTCCCATTGTCAGACTGTAGGACACTGGGTGCTCCAATAATTGTAAAAATATCTAAAAGGGCATGTGCAACTTCCTTAGGCTTTTTAGATTTTAGTGACCGCAAGAAACTCAACTTTGTACAAAGGTCTTGATAATGCATAATAAATTTATACTCCCCATCGGGATTCAATTGCATGTCTATAAGATCCACTTGGCATCTCGAATTCACTTCCTTCGTTGGCTTTGACGTTAGAACTTTCTTGAGTTTTGCATTTTTCTGTCGGCATGCCCCGCAGAGTGTCAGGTATAGCATTATGACTTCCTTCGTGATGTTCCTGTATTTTGCCTGTAGCTCTTTCTCCATGCGGGTACGCCCGCCATGTCCAATGCTGAGATGGGTGTCATGCAGAATGTCAAATAACTCCTCGCTGTGTAAGTAATACCGCGCCTTGTCCGCTTGCCCATTTGTAGCCTCAATCAGCTTCTCGTTTCCTTGTATGAGGATCACGTCAAATCTAGCTAAGCGACGATAGTCTACAGATTCCTTTCTTGCCTTCGCTTTTGCCTCTTTCACTTCCCTTACTAACTGGCAGTACTTTGCTTTAGAAAATATTTTGGTATTATTACTTTTGTTTTCCAGTAACACTGCTAAGCTTCTGAAGAACTTCTCTCTCATGTTTTCTGGTTCAATTTCTGGTTCATTAGTGTCTAAACTACTGGGGTTATCCTCACCCATGCTTTGAGACATCATGGAGAGCCACAAGAATGACCCTACAATATAAAGAAAAAACCAATTAGAATATTTGGGAATATAATTTGAAATATATATATTGCCCAAGTAGCCACTAGAGTTTGGGGTAGAAAGAGAGGCTACGAGCACAAAAGTTGGGGGAATACGGTTTTGGTTAGAGTCCAGCCTTGGAGGAACAGAAGGTAAACGAGGAACCCCAGCCAGGAACAAAAAGTTGTGAGAGTAAAGAGCAGAAAGCCAGGATGTGATTTTCCAGAGCAGTACCTGGGATTAGCCTTGAAGTAAAGCACTGTTTTATGTAAAACAAGAAGTAAACTGATGTTATTTATTTACTAACAAAAAAAAAATTGGGGGGGGGGCTAGAAAAGCCTCAGCAATACAGCAATGGATTTTTAAAAAGATTTATTTATTTATTTGAATGAGAGAGAGAGCGAGCGCGCGCGCGAGCCGGGGGAGGGGCAGAGAGAGGAGCAGATGCCCCTATGAGTAGGGAGCCGCTCACCTCGGTCCTGCAGTGACTGCTGTGGCTCTGGAGAGTCACATCCCATGCCGTCTTCCCCACGCTGAAGCTGGGCCCCGAAGGGCTCCTTCGCGGTCTCCACAGCGGTCGCTTCCTCCACAGGAATTTCTGGCCCATCTGTGCTCTGTGGGACCTGAGGACAATCAGGTACGTCTGGAAATTAGTATATGTGATCACTGCACAAAGCTCAGAACAGTCTTCTACTGAAATAGAACACAAGAAGAAAAAAGTCTTCACTGGATTCTTAGGAGGAATCCAAGAGGGAACAAGAAGAGAGAAAAAGGCTGGGACTGACTAAGCCAGAGCCATACAACAGCAACCGTCCCCCCTGGACAGAAGTTGCTACTCATCCCTGAGGTCTCTGCTGGGGGATAACAACAGAAACACATGAAAGGAATCCTCCCTAAACCGTGATCATTAAAAGAAAGCTGTAAATGGATTTCAGTGTGCGAAATTAAACATAAATATTTGGGGTGAGGCTATGCAAGTTACCTAAGAGTTACTAATGAGCTATTCAACCCAAAAAGGAATCTGCCAGTTGTTTTAGAATAAATGTGGAAAACACTACCCCAGTGTATGGATGGGGAAAGAGGCCAATCATTTTGGATCACTGGGTTGGGTGAAAAAGAAAACATTATCTTCTCCTTACACTAATCATCTCATACATGGTTTGTAATTAAATTTCCCTAACTGTCCCCAAAATATATTTTATGGTTTTTTTTAACTCTGTGAAACAATATTTATATATTGTTTTTGGTTATTGTATCTTTTGGTTCTTTTTTTTTTATAGAATTCTTTTTTTTTTTTAGATTTTATTTGTTTATTTGACACAGAGAGAATGAACTCAAGTAGGGGGAGCAGCAGGCAGAGGGAGAGGGAGAAGCAGGCTCCCCACTGAGCAGGGAGCCGGATGCAGGGCCCAATCCCAGGACCCTGAGATCATGACCCGAGCCGAAGGCAGCCACTTAACAACTGAGCCACCCAGGTGCCCCTCTCTTGGTTCTTTTAATCTAAAATCGTTTTCTGCCTTTTTATGACATTCAATTTTTGAAAAGTCAGAGCCAGTTATGTTACAAAATCTCCACATTAGGGATCTGTCTTACTCTTCCTTCGTACGTGGACTCTGGTGAGTGATTTCTGGAAGAATACTAGGGAAGTGCTGTGTGCTGTTGTGGCGTGTCATGGGGCACACTATCACGTTACTGCATTATGGATAATGCTGACCTTGGTCACTTAGCTCAGGTAGCCGCCTCCAGCTCTATCCATTCACGTCTCCCACTGTAATTAGTAAGTCAGCTGCGGGGTCATAGTGCAGAACTACGTAAATAGCTATTCCCCAACGGTTTTAGCATTCACTGATAATTCTGGTCCATTTTTATACTGGGGTTGCAAAATGGTGACTGCCCGCCTTTACAGTTCCTTCTACATTCACTAGCTAGCAATCTTCTATAAAGAGGTTTCTGGCTGTCTGTCTGTCTCTCTCTCTGTCAGGGAGGGAGAACAGGCGTGCACACTGCATGGGGCAGGGGAGAGGGAGGGAGAGAGAACCTTCGGCAGGCTCCATGCTCAGCGTAGAGCCTGGTGGGGGGGGGGGTGCTTCGTCTCATGACCCTAAGGTCAGTCATGACCTGAGCCAAAAGCACGAGTTGGACGCTTACCGCCGGGGCCGCCCAGGCACCCCGTCTCTCACCTTAAACATCAGTGCAGACTTTACAAAAGCCCACTGCATCCTCACTCGCCTCGACCTTAAACTGTCTCCCACTCAGCTCCCCGTGTCCCGTTCATCAGGGTCCTGCATCCTTGGCACGTGACCCCACTCCTGTTTTCAGCACATCTGTGCTTTCCAGAACAACACACACACGGACCACACTGCATTTCCCCTGTCCTGGATCTAGTTTCAACTGTCTCCCAAGGAGACTCGATTCATTTCCGAGTGAAGGTGCTGGTAACAGGCTGAGCAGCAGGGGGGCTCACTGTTCCGGTGCACCACCCCCTCCTGGCCCTGCCACGGACAGAGCTGGTAAGGGCATTTGTAGGTTATCATGAATTCAATTCCATTTCAACACCACACTTCAGCTTTCCATATTCCATTTTAACATCTCCTTCTCCCACAGTGAAACAAACACCATCCAGTTTAATCCACTGTTTGCATCTACTCATTTACTGTGACCTACAATAAGCACAGAAGTTTCGGAATTACAGTGCTTTGTGTTGTAGAAGACTCCCAACAACATCCCTACAAAATCACTCTGGGGCTTTCTGTGCCCACACACAGTACTGCACTAAGAGCACATAGTCAGAATACCGTGCTCAAGTCCCCTGAGTTATTGTTTTGCTGTTAGTTACTAATTTGATACACAGTTGAGTGTATCTGTTTCTGTGTTTGTTTAATCCTTTTGAATGTAACATTGCTTTTTAAATATTTAAAACACCTACATGCTATGGAAAAAATCAAAATATATATTCAGAGAAGTCTTGCTCCTATTCTACTCCACCCCCACTCCCATAAGAAGCCATTTTTGAGGGGCGTATGGGTGGCTCAGTTGGTTAACCAACTGCCTTCAGCTCAGGTCACGATCCTGGAGTCAAGGATCGAGTCCCACATCGGGCTCCCAGCTCCACGGGGAGTCTGCTTCTCCCTCTGACCTTCTCGCCTCTCATGCTCTCTCTCAAATAAATAAATAAAATCTTTAAGAAAAAAAAAAGAAGCCATTTTGGGGGACACCTGGGGGGCTCAGTCAGTTAAGCGTCTGCCTTCAGCTCAGGTCATGATCCCAGGGTCTTGGGATCGAGTCCCACATCCCGCTCCCTGCTCAGCGTGTAGCCTGCTTCTCCCTCTGCCTGCTGTTCCCCCTGCTTGTGCGTGTGTGCACTCGCTCTCACAAATAAATAAAAGTCTTAAAAAAAAAAAAAACAGAGCAAGAATGAAAGTCACTTAAAAAGAAAAAAAGCAAGTTGTCATCTCCCTAAGCAGAGAAACTCCCATTGTATTTACCTAATAGACCTCACAGTGACGAGAACACAAAACACGGGCTGTACTCTCCGCCGCTCGCCTCTCGGGGTGGCTCCTCCCAGCGGGGCGGCCTGGCCACCGCACGTTCCTGCCAAGCTGCCTTCTTGCACAACAGCCTTGCGGAAGCCCCAGTGCGATCAACACAAGCGTCCACAGGCTGCCTCGCCAAATGTTCTTGAGGCCAAAACAAAGACAACATCCGCTCTGTCGGTACAGAACCCGGGGCGGAGACCTCACCCATCCGCGCTCTGCCGTTCGCCTGGCGTGCTACCCGTGCTCTGCATCTCACTTGCAAAACCCAAGGAAAAGGAGCTCCTCCTTTGGGGGGGCACTTACAAACTTGGTTAATTCTGAACATTTCCCTCACCAGGTCTTCCCTTTACAAAAAGAATTCCTCCTTCTCATGACCCATGAAGCTAAAAATGTGCATTTAGTCAAATACCCTAGACCATCATACAGGAGACATCACAATGGGATAAAAATCTTAATTAATACAATTTTTAAAGATTTATTTCAGAGAAAGAGCACGCACGTATGATGGGGGAGGGGCAGAGGGAGAGACTCAAGCAGCCTGCACGCCCGCGCGGGGCCCACATGGGGCTCGATCTCATGACCCGGAGGTCAAGGGTCGGCTGCTCAGCCACTGCGTAACTAATACAGTTTTTAGTTGGGGTATTATATGCTCAGGAAAGCACAGAGCTCGTAAGCGTGGAGCTCGATGACCTACCACGAAGTAAACCACCTAGAGCAAGATCAGCCTCTCAGAAGGCTACCTGTGCCATACCCTCTCCCCCAAAAGTAAGTCCTGCTCTGACACGGACCCCCACAGAGTCATTTTGCTTTTTGCACTTTATATAAACAAAATCATACAACATGCATTTACTTTTGTCGGCTTCTTTGTTCAACATCATGTTTGTGAAACGCATCCACACTGTGGAACGTAGTCGTCCATTTATTTTCTCTGTTGTATAGTACCCGACGGTACAAACACACCACAACTACGTTCCCCTGCCCCACTTCTAGTAGTCATGTCAGTTGTTCGGAGTCTCTCCGGCGATTATAATGCTGCCGCTACGAGCATCATTTTACATGTCTTCGAAACTGTCTCTTGTAGACACATACCTGGGACTAGGTTTGTGAGACCAGAGCATGGTTAGACACGGTAGGTATTTCCAAAGTGGTCAAAACAACTTATCCTACCAGGACATAAGTATTCGGAAAGTGGCTCAACGTCCTTACCAAAATTTGGTCATGTCAGCACCTTTAATCCACACTGGTTGGAATAAAGTGGTACTACACGTTGTTTTAATTTGCATTTTTCTGATTAGTAATATTGAGTCACTGCTTTACAGTTTTACTGGCTAGTTATCCTTTTTTTGTATGGTGCATATTCAAGTCTTTTGTTGATTTTTTTGTTGGGGTACGTGTCCTTTTGCTTACTGATCTGCAGTACATTATACACTCAGATATGAGATTTCTACATGCAGTCTGTCTGGATCTGGCAGAGGGAAAACATAAGGCTGGGAGATCTTACTGTTTGGAATTGATGCTTTCACAGACGTCTGACCTTGTGCTGAGATTTTCAACGCTACGTTGTAAATATACATATAGCATTTTTATATAATGTTATATTCACTTTACTAGGTATTAGTGGCATCTCATCATTTCCTGTGCTAAATACTGTTACGATTTTTAAAAATAGAAAAGGAAAGAAAAAGAGTCCCAACATTCAGACATCAGCCAGTGAAATGTTATGCTTTAAAATGTACAGATTAGGGGCGTCTGGGTGGCTCAGTGGGTTAAAGCCTCTGCCTTCAGCTCAGGTCATGGTCTCAGGGTCCTGGGATCGAGCCCCGCATCGGGCTTTCTGCTCAGCAGGGAGCCTGCTTCCTCCTCTCTCTCTCTGCCTACTTGTGATCTCTGTCTCTCAAATAAATAAATAAAATCTTTTAAAAAAGTTAAAAAAAATAAAATGTGCAGATTACTTTATATTCATCAGCAATCTCCATATATAGAAACACTTTTGTTTCTAATATTGTCATCCTAGTCTCTCAAAATTTATCAATTGAAAAAAGAAGTTTCTGAGATGGCTCCAGATGCCAAATTTATGTTTAAAACAGAAGCGGGAAAATAAAGAACTGAACACATCTGCCTCATTTTATAAGAAAAGTAAAAGACTTCCCAGAAACTCCCAGAAAACATGCCTATCCCCCCCCACCAGACCTAAGCGCACAGCCAACTCGAGTACAAGGAAACCCGGAAAAGCATTTAGAAGGGACACTGCTGCCATGGGCAGAATCACCGTGTCTTAAGGAGGGCAGAGGGGAGGACAGACACAGGTTCCCCCCCGTACGAGAGTAGAGCAGTCCTAGGAAAACTGTAAGCAAAATGGCACAGAGCAGTCTCCCCGCTTTGTCAGCTCACCCAGGGCCCTTCGCCTGTGAAAGGACTTCATTCATTCCTGTTTTCTCACCAGAAGAAATCCAAAGAGGATTTTCATTTTTATGAAAAGGAGCCATTCCTGTACTAATGCGGGTTTTGTAAAAGCAAGTCTCGTCAAGTGGGGCAGAGAGGAACTTTCTGAAGCCGGGACACCTGTGTCCAGCGGGCGGCCAAACCTGCCTGCAACGATGACATTTCCCCTTCCTCCAGAAATCACACAGGAACAAGAAAAATGAGAAACATGTATGCAAACGTAATATTCTGTAGGACTAGGGAGACACCTATAATCCTGAATCGTATGAAAAACTACCAAATGTGAACATTACCCAGAACTGACCGAGCACCAAGGCCTACCACGGCTACATTTTTCAACAAAGTGAAAAGAGGAAAATTCTACAGTATCGGGCCATCTTACAGGAAAAACCAATATTGTTTATTTGAAACAAAGGGAGGAGATATGCAGGCTACAGGTAAGAGACTGCTTAGACAGGCGTCTACCACAAAATATGTGAACTCATGAGAAAACCTGCATTCTGCAAAGCTGCACAAAAAATAACAAGGTTTATGGAGAAAATAAAGTTGCAGAACAGACCACTGAACATCTAGACAACTTTGTCACCAGAGCGCCCGTAAAACTATAGCAATTCTCGTAAAAATAAAAGCATTAAAAACATAGTCAAAAAGACACTGTAAAGAATGGCTTCATTTCCTGTAGGACTTTACCCTACGAAGGCGAAGCTGCCGTGTTGGAAAGAGGAAAGAGGTACGAGGAAAGGGTGCAGCAAGGGCAGAGACACTGCCTTCCCCTAACTGGGGAAGCATTTGCTCGTCTGCCAAGAAATGTGCTGACTTCAGAAGAGATACAGAAACGGTCCTGCTCATCGCCTTGTTTTCACGTCTCAGGCACGGACTCACAAGCAGATACCCAGTCTGTGCTGCTTAGACATTTCCCCTCGTTCACAAACCACAGCTCCTATGGCTTCAAATCGGAGCTTGCACAGAAGTGCGAAGCCTGTGGGATCTGCATTGTCCTTGGCCCGCTGCCACGCCTGCTCCATCGCTGGAAGCAGAAAGTGACGGAGCCGCGAACGACTCCTTCCACACCTCCCTTCTGTGCCCCAGTGACCAAGCGCGGCAGTCCCCACGGGACGAGGGCTTCCGCTCGGGATCACCGCCCACTCATCAGACTGAGCGGCCTCCGCCAGAGCGACACAGCTGTGCTTTGCTTTGGGAGAGCTCTTGGGAAGCTCACAGCTCTTGAGAAGGCTCACGGCTTCTGGAATCACGAACGGAATCAGGGAGGACTTCATGCTACACTGCAAGCGAGCAGGCTTTCGTGGTGTCATTCTAAACGTCTCCAATGATCTCAAGGGCAAGTTTAAGGTTGAATTGATTCCAGAATGCAAAAACTGTGTGTGCACTTCACTCCCTTGTAGGTGCAAGAAACATCTTGAACATTCTCCTTAAGCAATAAGCCTTAAAGGCTGAGCTCACACCCTGATCAAGGGGCTGGAGTACCAAAGTTGTATTAAGAAGGGAAAAGAGAATTTTAATATTTGAAGAAAGCTCACGATTTGTTGGAGGATGGCTTGGATAGCTTATAATTTCCTGAATCAAAAGAATTTTGAAACATCATTTTTTTCCCTCCGGCAGTTACTTTTTTAAACCATCTACAAAAACATCACCTGGAAGACCAGTAAGTATCTACACTGTCAGGCAGCCTCTCTTGCTAACACTACAGTAGGCTCGTTTTTGCGACTCCTTTCAAAGCTCGTGCGTGGGTAGCGTGCTCAAAACAAGCTTCAGCTCTATAACCCCACCAGCATTTGAACCCAGCATCACACCAGATGATCTCTGTGGCCTTCAGCCCTCGAGTGTACGTTTCTTCCTTCCGGATACAGGCTCTTGAGGGAATCCACTTCCAATAGAGGCTGGTTTCATCAAAATTAAAAATCTGATCCCGGGTACAGCCTTCTTCATCAGTCAACTTTCTTAACATGGGGAACCGTCTACACTTCTCCCACCTGCACTCACAGCCTCACCGAAAGCTTGACATGACAGAAGGCGCGGCGGTTCCTGAAGTCACGGAACAGACGCCGCTTCCTCTCAATGAAGGCACTTCTGCGGGAGTTCAGCTGTTCGTAAGGTCTGTTCGTAAGGTCCTCATAAACTGCTAAGGCCTTCTCTTCTGAGAAAGGCTGCCTCTGCTTCTGTGTCTGGTACTCAATCCACACACCTGACAGGTGCTCCTGTCTTCCATTTCCTCATGCTCGTTCTCGTAAACTCTGCAGCACTGGCCCGGTTCCAGCGAGGTGACTTCCCTTATCTTCCCAGCACTGCCTCTGACTCCTTTATGCCACCTGCATGCACAGTCAATGTCACAGCTTTTTCCCTTTTTTTTCAAAACGTTTTATAATTTTGAGCTTTTCTTCGGTTAAGCTTTTCTTCCCTTATGCTCACTAGCAGAAATTTTTCACCAGCACGCTCCTGAGGCACTTGTAAACCCCCGTGCTTGCTCATTTTCTGGAACACAAAAAAGTTTACAAAAAATGCACGAAGATGGGAGGGAACCATGCAAATAAGCATTTCTAAAACCGAGAGTGTGGCCGTGAGAGCCCAGAGGAAGGGTGTGGAGGTGAATGGGCCCTTGGCACAGTGCTGTTGGCCTTCACAATGGGCTGCATTCCACTATCTGCAGGTGCTCTTAGCCCGTGGCCCAAAACATGTACTTGCTGGTAAAATTCATGTACGAGTCAGCACGACGTCTTCATCACATGGACTCACGCTCCCATGTGTCGGAAAGCTTTGCATTTCCGAGAAGCGTGCTGTCGCGCTTCCGACTGTGTACACGAAACGCTCACCTTCCAAGGGCTCAGATCAGTGCATGCACACTATCTCTAGAGACACGTCCAAGGGTCTGGCAATACCCATGATGGTCTACGATTACAGTCCTAAAAGGAAGGCATACTCTTAGAAATCACCTCTAGTGTGATGGGGAAAGACCAAATGCTGGGTTCAACACACTTCGCATGCCAACTACTCCACGTACTGGGAAGTATCTAGAAAATGATGCCGTGAGTCTCTGTTGTACGGATGAACATACTGAAGCCCAGAGAAGGTGTGGCAGGTCCAAGGTGACCTGGCTCCTTAGTGACAGGGCCTACTGTCACTGTCACTGATGGAACCCAAATCTCCTCATTCACCATTTCTGGACAATTCTATTACATTTGGCTGCTTCTGTATTTGTCTCTCCTAGAGGGTATTCCTCACATTCTTTTACTGCTCTGTTTTCATATACAGCTAGGGTGTGGGCACCACAAGAGCTCACCATAAGAGATTAAAGCTCACAGTCACTAAGTAAAATACATGGCCTACTGGTAAGCAGTAGATCGGGGTTCCCATGTGGTTACATCACCTGTGTATCTGGATCATCTATCACTTACATCGACACTGTCATCCACGAGGGCCAACGTATTCCTCAGCACCAGTGGTCAACGGATAATGCACCCACCTGGGTGAAGCTGACCACGAGACTCCCCCTTGGACCTGCACACTCAAACTCTCCGGGGAAGCTGGGGCCCGCCATCTCTCACCTGTTCTCCTGGCTCGTCCAGCTCCCTCTCCAGGTGCTCCAGCGCGGCCACTGCCTGCTCCCCGCTCTCCGGCTGCTGCTCCCGCACCCAGGCCTGCAGCTCCTCGGGCAGGATGGCCAGGAACTGCTCCAGCACCAGCAGCTCCACGATCTGCTCCTTGCTGTGCGTCTCGGGCCGCAGCCACTGGCGGCAGAGCTCCCGGAGTCTTCCAAGAGCCTCGCGGGGCCCAGGGGTCTCCTGGTAGCAGAACTGCCGGAAGCGCAGGCGGTAGAGCTCGCGGGTGAGAGACACATTCTTGTGCAGGCAGGACCCCTGATCCCAAACGTGGTCCTCCTCTTTAACCTTCACTCTGATAATCTCCCCACGCCCCCCCGCAGCCCGGCCAGCCAGGGCCGGGAGGACCCCGGAAGCCGTGGCCATCTCGAGCCCCCGCAGCGCAGCGCGCAGCTCACCGCACAGGGGTCTCCCCGCACCGGGTCTCCCCGCACCCGGGGTCCCGGCAGGTGCGCGCCGCCCCCGCGCTCCGTCCGGCACGTTTCCGTGAACACAGGCCACGGCGGCCGCGGAGCGCGAGGACTCGTGTCCGTGACAGCGCTGGGCAGTCACCGGAGCGAGTCCCTGCGGCGGGAAGCCCGGCCCCGCGCAGACCGGAAGCGGCGCGCACCCCACGGCGCGCTGCGGGCCCCGGGGCCGGCCACGCCGAAACCCGACGAGCCCGCGGCCGCTGCGGGCCTCATGACGCCTGCGCCCCGGAGCCGGGCGGACAACGCGCTCCGGAGCCCAACCCGGAGGCCGCTCGCACACCCGCGCCTCCCCGCAGCCGCGGCCCCCGCCTCCGAGGAGCGCGCGCCCAGCGCCGGCCTCCCCGCCCGCGGGCCCCCGCACGCGCCCGCCGCCGCCCGCACGTCCCCGCCGGCCGGCGCGCGCTTCCGGTCCGCTCTAGGACTCCGGGCGGCGCGAGCTCTCGGTGGTCGTCGCCGCGGGCCGCCGCGCCGCGGAGCGACCCTGGGGAGAGCCGGCGGCCCCGCCTCCGCCGCGCGCCCCACGCGCCCTGGGCAGCGGACGCCGGGGCGAGGGCAGCGCTGCCACGGCCGCGAGTTTGCGGGCTGCGCCCCGCCTCCCTCCGCAGGCGCCGCCCGCCGGGCCGGAGAAGGCGCTGGAACGCCTGGCGCCATCTCTCCACCTCCCCGGCGGGAAGGCCCGACCCGCAGCGGCGGCGCTTCCCCCGGCCACGGCGAGTCCCCGCCCGCGAGCCCGGAGACCTCCCGCCCGCCGCGCGCTCCGCAGCCACCGCGGGGCTGGAGAAGGCGAGGCGCAGCCGGGGAGGGCTGGGCGGGCGCCCGGCGCGCGAGGCCCGGGAGCCCCCGCAGCTCCGCGGTGCCCGCCCTGGTTCCTCTTCCTCCTCCCAGCCGGCCGGCCCCCGCCTGGTTAACAGCCTCAGAGAACTATACAGCCCCGAGGAGGGTTTGCGGAATGGCTGGAGGGCTCCCCCTCTCCATTCTTTCCTCCTGCTTGGTCCCCTCCGATGACTCACATGTTGGCATTTCTGATTCAAGAGGCTTTGAAGAATCGGGACATTTCTTTTGGAAATCTCTAAATTAAAAATTCTTGCCCTTGGGTTCTGAGTCCCTAAACCCAGTGAAATTGTATGTAAGATTTTTGCTTCTGTGCCCTAGAAGCATCATCGGGTCTTCAAAGGAGCCTCCCCAGTTTCCTAGCCACTGTTAACGTGTCGCCTCTGTCTTCCGTGGTTTCCCCCTAGCCAACTGCTCATCTTTGCAGTAATGGGTTCCATCTTCTATCCCTTCATTTTCTGTACGCTTGTGATCACACCCGTGCTGAGCGCAGTACGCGGTCAACATGGAGTAAACAAGACTTCTAAATCCTCTACCGAAGGGTGTTAATTTTTTGGTAGATCGTCACTTTTAATATCTAAAGTGACATACACCCGTAAACAACAATAAAAAAAATTACATCGAAAAGGTGAACATGGCAAAAAATGAAAAGCTCCTTTATCCCCCAATTCCATTTCTGGGCTCCTGGGCGGCTCAGTCATTAAGCGGCTGCCTTCGGCTCAAGTCATGATCCCAGGGTTCTGGGATGGAGGCCTACGCCGGGCTCCTTGCTCAGTGGAAAACCTGCTTCTCTCTCTCCTGCTCCCGCCTGCTTATGTTCCCTGTGTGTGTGTGTGTCTCTCTGTCAAATAAATATTTTTTTTTTTTAAATCTAAGGTGATACACACCTGTAAACAACAAAAAATTTATATTGAAAAGGTGAACACGGCAAAAACTGAAAATCTCCTCTATCCTCCAATTCCATTTCTCAGAAAAATTCATACTGAGTTTGGTATGTATTCCTCAAATCTATTTAAAAACGAATACATAAACTCACAAATTAAGACTTAAAAAAATTACCTCATGCTATATATTACAATTCAGAAATTGCTGGGTTTTGATTTAAAGCAAATCCTCTCCCCAAACTGCCAGGCCAACATGTGGGTACCCACCTCTGTCCCAGGCTTTTTAGTATCTCGCTATTATTTCCATTAAGTGGATGGGCACGTTTTCAGATATCTGATATTGCCAAATACTACAGTGAACATTCTTAAATATTTTTAATTTTCTGTACTTAAAGAAAAATTGTTGAGGGAGATCACTCTGAAAGATATTGCCAAACAGCCCCTGAGAGAAGTATTTATCGTGACCCCTCACTTGCACAGGCCCTTTGCAAGACCCGGGAAGGGGTATCCCTGGGTGAAACAAACCCGTTTTATAGAAGGGCCAAGGTATATGTTAATGGAAATAACTGCCCCCTCTTTCTCCGGCAGCTTATCCTCAGACACATTGTATACGCCTGAGAGTGGATGTATCTAATTGTGTTGGTAACTGTATTCTTTTTCTTAAACAAGGGCCCTCTAATTTGCGTGGGCTGCAGACCTCACAAAGTCTGGATAGCAGCAGAAGCTGGCTGGAGAGTGCCCCAAATGCCTTGAGTTCTGTTTCGCTCATCGCCTTCTTCAGCGACAACACAGCATCAGATTTCATTATCATCTTGGTCCCAGGGAAGCCTGACTCACCTCTGGGTTGGAGTTACTGCATTTATTCCAAGGAGATATTTAACCACGACTGTGGACAGGTCTGTTCACCTTTCCTGTCGGTCCGTGGAGTAGCGGCCAGCACCCTGGACTTGGAACCCTCAAGCTGGGTTGAGTCTGGCTTGATGCCACCTCTCAGGAAGCACATCTTACACTTTACAGTACATGGGACATCTGAACGTGCAGCAACATTCAACTTTCCAATGAGAATCAACAAAAGAACCCGGGAACTAAATTCCATTTTCAAAAGTTCACCTTCCCAGGGCAAGCAGCATCTTCAACACCTCTGGGTTCGAAGGTGTCCCCTGGAGCTCTCAGTCTGTGCCCCGCACAGAGGCAGAGACGCCAAGCCCCACGCCCAGGGCATTTCTCACTCTTGCAACAAGGAGCACTCATCTGTCCTCTCTCCTTCCTCCTCATTCCCACCACCCATCCCAAATTCCTGGAGGGCAGCCTGGAGGTGGCAGGATGCTCCTTGACTGGTGCCCCCGTCCAACACAGGCAGCCCAGGGTGGGGTGTCCTCACACCAACAACTGAACCACCCAAGCTGAGACTCAGGGACAAAAATGTGCTCGAGGAACATTATTCTCACTGTGAAGACAGGATAGAGTTGGATGTAAAGATCAAACCTAGGAAGTCCATACACTCATTTACCTTCAGAATGACGAGAAACAGGCCACAGGACGGAAAGATTTCCTTCCAACAACACAGGAGCTAAAGTAGGAAGAGGTAGGTATTAAAAAAAAAAAAGGAAAAGACAGGTATCTGTTTTGTACAGATGAATCTCTTCTATATCATAAGAGGCAGCTTTTAAATCCAGTGATCTTTTTCAGATTCCTTTTACTTCAACATTTTAATGTTCTCATAACAGAAAGTCAAGTCCCACTCTCCCCAATTCCAGTAATTCATTAGACTACAAATATTTATTCGCTCCTATTATTAATTACCATTGATTACACAGAAATTATGTAACAAACGGAAGCTACTACGTTTATGAAAACAGATGCTTCGGGTTCCCACTGGGGGAGACTGACGTACCTCCGCTCACATGGCCTGTGACGATGGCAGTCGCAAAGGGAAGTAACCTCTTCTGCTCGGGCTATTGCCACAGCAGGTGCGGTGCTGCCTTATTTCCACCTCCCTGATGCTAGTGTGATGAGGCCTCCCCCAGAGTGTATGCTCTCTTCTGAAATGGCCTGATGGCCTTCCCCCTCTGGAAAGCCTGCACCTGCAGTCCTTCCTCCAACCAGCACGACCTCTGGCCCGTGGATCTGTCAGCCGCGCAGCACTGACGTCCGCACCGAACCCAACTCAGTACTGCAAGCAGACTTCCAGCTGCCCTCCTGGAACTTTATGAAGTGACAGTAGCAGAAGGAAGAAATACTGCTTAAATATTGAAAGAGAATCTAATGATATAATCATTATGATCATATTCGCCATCAAGAACCCACTTGTCTTCGCTCAAATCCACGAATTCAGACTTTATTCCAATCCTCTAAATTAAGGTAATGGAAAAGGCCTGGGTGGAGGGGTGTCTGCACCCGAGTGACCCAAGCCTGGGGAGAAGGCCACGGACCAGGTGCCATAGGGAGGCAGAACCAGCCCGACACACGACAGAGGCTGGGAGGACACACGCATACTTCTGCTGGTTCCCCACATGCTCCGTGGCTCTCCTGAGCCTTTATGAAGCTGGGGGACTCTCTGAGGGTGTTGACAAGGACTCCCTCCTCCACCAAACTGAGCCTCCTTCTGAGCAAGGCTCCGTCCTTGGCCTGTCTATCCTTGGCCTGTCAAGCCCAGTATAATAAAGAACCCCATTGGGTCCAGTTTGGGCAAGAGTCTGCTAAGCCAGTTTAGGTGGGAAACCCCTACCCTTGATGTCAAATCAAGCCCCTTCTACTCCACTAAATATTTAATCGAGTTTTTTGTGTGTGTCTTTGGTTTTGTTTTTTAGCAATTTTCTATCCAGTGGCTCTCTTTCCCTGCCCATGGCTGTACGTCCCTAGCTGCCCCAGTTGTATTCCAAGTTGAGTTCAAGCTCTGTCTTGTATTGAAATAGTCTTAACATAAGCCTGTTTAACTCTACGTGCTACAATTTTTCTTTGATGGTTCCTTCAAAGAACTTACAGACACATCTTGGGAAAATGTCTTTTCCAGAGAAGAGACCTAACTCAAGATGTGAGGAGGCAATCAGCTAGGTACAGAAGGCGTGTCCAGGGTAGAGTGAAGGAATTAATGGTAGCCGATTATCTGAGGATATGAAAACAGCTTTTACAATCTGTACAAAATAGGAGAGATGTGGCTGGGAAGACTGAAGACAGGAGCAGCTTTCCTGGGCTGAACATCTACAGAAATAGAATTCTGGGTGCTTAGACGTAACATGGAGATACCTAAGCCAGGTACAAGGCTTTAAGGTCAACAGAAGAAACACATGAATGCTTTAGTAAATCACAGATTTGAAAGCACAGTCCCTGAGATCATAACTTAATAGATCAAGAGTGAGACCCAGAATTCTCCATTCACAACAAGCACTTGAAGCTGCCCAGAGATCCTACTTCCAATCTTCAAATATTGCTCTCAGCTCAAAAACAAAACAAAACAAAACAAAAAAACAAAGTTCAGATGAATTAAAAACAATTCTATTTTTTTTTTATATAAATGTAAGAGGTGGGATGCCTGGGTGGCTCAGTTGGTTAAGCAATTGCCTTCGGCTCAGGTCATGATCCCAGCGTCCTGGGATCGAGTCCTACATCGGGCTCTCTGCTCAGGAGGGAGCCTACTTCCCCCCCTCTCTCTGCCTGCCTCTCTGCCTACTTGTGATCTCTCTCTGTCAAATAAATAAATAAAATCTTTAAAAAAAAATAAAGGTAAGAGGTATTCTGTTGTAATAAGGGGAATGGAAGTTAAACTGTACTGTAATATCACTTCACCCACTAAATGAACAGAGAACCGAAAGTTGGCAACATACCATATTGGGGAGAGTGAGGGGACAAGGACTTCAGTCACTATGGGTTGGGAGTGTAGACGAGTAAAATTCCTCTGGCGGACAATTTGGCACTATGTCTAAATACTTCAAATGCACATATCCTAGGATGCAGCAAACTCATTTCTAAAAACATATGTTACAGTTTTACAGATGAACACATTGAAAATTACATGCTGAGAGGAAGGGGACACTTTAAATTAGCAAACATGTGGAAAATCGCAGTACAGTTAAAATCCGGCTGAAAATATTGTGCGAACTACAATATAAACAATTTATTTACCTATATTTGTGGATGATTTTATCATTTAAGTTAGGCAATGTTTTTCTATATCCCTCAATTAACTATTCAACTGCTTCTTCAAAAGACCTGAAGAAGCCCCGGGCGGAGTATAAAAGGGTTAAACCCCTCTTCTCCTCTCGGAGGATGAAAGAAAGACAGGGCAAAGGACCTGGGACGGGCACTTCTGCTGCTTGACTCCTGCTGCCAACAACTGGGGCTGGGGAGGGGGGAGCCGGATACCAAGGATACCAAGGCCGGGGTTCCCCCCAGAGCCATCCAGCAGAGCCCTCCAGCCTCGAGTCTGAGGAAAGCCTGCCGACGAGGGTGGGACTCGAACCCACGCGTGCAGAGCACAATGGATTAGCAGTCCATCGCCTTAACCACTCGGCCACCTCGTCGGGTGCGGCGCCCGCGCGGTCGGACTCTTCACCCCGCAGTCGGTGCAGCTCCACGAAGTGTCTCCTCGGACCTCACGCTGACTCGACCCTCACGCCCGCCCCCCAGGCTGGCATTTTCGGGTCCCTGCAGGACGTCGCATCCTGGATGGGCGAGTACACCCAGCAGGCTCGGGGTGTCCTGCGCCCCGAGCGCCGGGGACCCCCATGCGCCCGCCGCTCCCGGGAAAGGCAGGGACCCCCTGGATTGGTCCCTGGAACGCGTCCGACTGCTGGTCCGCGCCCCCCGTCCCTCCTGTTCCCTGCGGCGTGGCCGGAACGGAAGCTGAACGCAAGCGCCCGGACGAGACCGCGTGGGCGCGGGAGGAACCTGGGATCTCGGCGGGGCCGCCTCCACGCCGGGGACGGCCGGGTGCGGAGACCCGGGGCGCGGGGTCCGGCAGCCCGCCGCGAGCCGGGGGTCCATCCCGCTCACCGGGGCGCTTGGGGCCGGCCACCTCGCCAGCTCCATCTCCAGCCCTCTCCCCGCCTCCGTGACGTTTCCTCCCCGGAGGAAGCCGAACTTAACTTCGGTAAACCCAGGATCGAGAGCCCCTTTCACTCAGGCTTCTGTGCTCTTCTATAGTTAGTGCAGGATTTTGGAGACAAATGGAAAGACAGAGATTCTTACTTGCCAAGATGCTTTTTCCTTCCCAGGAAACCTCTGCCCCTATTCCTAGCTTTGGCATGGCACACCCTCTTCTGTCCCTGTCATGTTCCTTTATTGAATTTTCAAAAACTCACCTCCAGCACACACCACCTGTCATGGGAAACTCCCCTCAATCCATGGGTTAGAGGAGGAGGGATTCATTCATTTAGTGAGTCAAAACTTCCTATCACCGGTTGTTATGATTGTCCTTAAGCCTTGAGTTAGGACGCCGCTTTTGTTCAAATCACTACCTTCACTTCCTATGTGTCCCTCTTCACAGTTCCAAGGAAATCTAATTTATACCGGCGACTTCAGAACTATTTCTCAATAAATCAAACAAATTCTGAGTCAGAAATTTCAGATTAACAACGATTTTTTTTTTTTTTGGACTGTTTTCCCTCCAGTGCTCCCCAGGGAGCAGGGATATTTCATTATTCAACATATGACAGCCAGCAGGGTGGTCCGTAGTAGGCGCACAAGTTACTCCTGAGTGAATGAATGGAACAAATCCGTATTTTAATAGAACTACTAAACGCCAAAAAGCAAGGTACACAGAGACTGTTTTCAATTATGTCAGTTTGTTGGGCTCATAAGCAACACTGCAGGGCTGTTGTGAGGACTGAATGAAAATGCAAAGTGCTTTAAAATGCCTGGCGCTTGGAATCACCATTGACTGACAAAGCTCTGCATTATCATTATTATCCCTAAGAAAAGAGAACCAGCAGAGGAAAAAAATGAACCAGTAATATGTGCAGGCAACCCACAGAAGTAGGAAGAAAATCAGACAATAAACGTCCTAAAAGAAGCTCCACTTCATGTATATTTAAAGATATGCTAATTAAAATAGTAATAAATTTTCTCTTCCATCAGATTAACAAATATTTATAAAATTAGTAACAACAAATCTGGGCCAGATGTTGGAAAGCCTGTTTTGAAATACTGTGGTGGGGATGTAAATGGGCAGAAACACATTAAAAGATAATTTTACAAGTCCTATTAAAATTTAAAGACTTGCATCCTTATTCCCTTCCTAAAACCCAACTATCCAGTGGGGGTGGGCGGGATGCAAGTTCAAGCGTAGCATGCACCGTCTTGTTATTATTACCACTTTAAACACCTATGAAGGTAGATCCATAAAGAGTCTCAGATGGTATCAGTGAGGACCTTCCAGCCTCAGTTTCATGAAGGCTAAAATTCAGACTTTTCTTGATCCCTCCAAAGTACATTATACATACAATTATTGTATATTTATTTGGTGTTAACAGAGTTCATCTTTCAGTATAATTATTTCAAATATATCCCAATTCTTAGAATCTTCACATTGTGTGTAAGACTAAAAATAGTCTTATTAGTGTATGACTAAGAATGTGTGTAAGAGGGGCAACTGGGTGGCTCAGTGGGTTAAAGCCTCTGCCTTCGGCTCAGGTCATGATCCCAGGGTCCTGGGATCATGACCTGACCGGTATCAGCCCCACATCGGTATCTCTGCTCAGCGGGGAGCCTGCTTCCTCCTCTCTCTCTGCCTGCTTCTCTGCCTATTTGTGATCTCTGTCAAATAAATAAATAAAATCTTAAAAAAATAATAATGTGTGTAAGACTAAAAGAAGTGGAAATTTCCCTGGGCCTTTTACAACCTTTGAAAAACCACGATGGGCACTGACATCAAAAATACCTGCAAGAAATGACATGTCAGATAAAGGGCTAGTACTCAAGATCTATAAAGAACTTATCAAACTCAACACCT
>PISX010021147.1:0-34293 GCA_004024625.1 Mellivora capensis
CCCAGCCAAGCTCCCCGCCCCCACCCCCACCGGGTCTCCCCGCCTGTAAAGGGGGCCACCAAGGCCCAGCTGGGGGTGTGCCTGTGTAGGTGAAGGAGGTGCCCCAGGGCCTGGGGGGTGGGGGGTCACCCTGTTCCCCGGCTCCCAGGGCCCATCTGGCAGGTGAGGGTCAGCCTCCTGTCCCCTGGGCGTCCCCCCCGCCCCCCCACCTGGACGTGCCGCAGAATCCTCTGGACACACCAGTCCCCCAGCTCCGCGTAGTTGCCCGCCAGCTCCTCGTCCGCCTCCCCGAGCTGGTCCACGAGGTTGAGCAGCATCATGGGCACCGCCATGGACTCGGAGGCCGGTGCCCCGGGGAGGTGCGGACGGCCCAGCCCCGACGGGTCCTCCCGCACCCAGCACACGATCTGCTCCATCATCTCCACCGCTTCCTTCTGGGTGGGGAGGGAGGGAGGCGAGGGGAGGCCCGGGCTGAGGCGGCATCCTATGCGGTCTGACCTGGGGTGGGAGAGCCTCGTCCTCCCGCCCGCTCCTAGGACCCCTTCACCAAGGGCCTACTCTGGGCCCCAGGCCTGGGTTGGGGACTGGGGGCCGGTGTAGATCTGCCCCACCCTGCCTCGGGGCAGGGGCGGGGTGTCTCCCAGTTTGTGGGTGCGGGCCACTCCTGGGCAGTGAGGTTGGGTCTGAGAGCCCAAGGGGCTCCAGGGAGGAGGGAGAGCCCCCTTTCGGCGGGGGCAGGTGTGGAGGTTGACGTATGAAATCAACAGGACCTGCAGACAGGGGAGGGGGTTAATTTGCTAATATTGAGCTTGTGTATTTAGCTTTGTCATTTTTCTAACTGAAGTGTATCCTGTGTCCCGAAAATATGCAGATCCTAGGAGCCCGGCTTGGTGAGTGTAGGTCCCACTTACAACATTCTGACTACGTGTCTGTTCCTGAGGGTGAGGGGCGTTTCAGTTGCCTTTGGAGCTTGGTACACAGCAGGTGGTCAATAAATGCTTGTTGAATGAAGGTCAGAAAAGGGGTGAGGCAGTGCAAGGATTTTCTAATCTGTCTTTCCTGAAAAGAAAAACTGGAGACCGTGTTTTTTATTATCAGTTTTACAGATCTTTTAATCAAAGCAATGATAGTGCTCTGTGGAAAGAAATTCGAAGATCTCACTGGTGTATCAATCCCACTAGTAAGTGCACAAATCCACGAGAAGTCCAGGTACCCTCACCTCTGTGTCTCCCCAAATTCATACATTAAAATCCTAACCCCCGATATGAGGGCATCAAGATGTGGGGCCTTTAGGAGGTATTAGGTCATGAGGGCAGAGCCCCCGGGGGTGGGATTAGCACCCTTATCAAAAAGAGGCCCCAGACATCTCTCAGCCTTCCGTCCTGTGAGGACACAGGAACCTGGCTGTCCTTTGAACCAAGAGGCGGGTCCTTGCTGGACGCTGGCTTGGCCAACATCTCATCTTGGACTTCCCAGCCTCTGTAACTGTTGTCACAGCAGCCTGAATAGACTAGGACAATGTCAGTGGCCACCCCCCACCTAGGTGGGACACGAGCTGGAGAGAAGTGGGCAGGAGCCTGGGCTAGGGCAATGAGGGAGGCCCGGACGCTGGCCAGGGAGGTGGGGGTCTGGAGACTGTCAGCTCCCGGGTACACAAAAGACTTCTTGGGGGCGCTCAGAGGAGGGTGGTGGGGGAAAGGCGACAGGAGTCCAGAAGGAGGGGCCGCTAAGAGAGGGGCAGAAAGGAACATTTTCAAACCCCTACTAGAAGCCCACAGGGCCCCTAGAGAGAAGCCCTCAGCTGTCCCCTCCCCTCTGGGCCAGTATTGGTCCAAACAGACCTGTGGCCTTGGCTTTGCACCATCGAAGCTTGCCCGAATAGAGCTTGCACGTGTTTTATGGAAAAATGGGCGGAGTTCTCAGTGACAAGTACATCATGAAACCAGCAAAGCCAACGAATGGTTCTTTCCACATAGCTGGCTTGTGAGCAGGCAGCTGGGCAGGCAGTGGCGTGGGGTGGTCCCACACCGCCTGCTCAGAAGCTGCATCTGGGGTTGCAAAATAACGGGCAGACTGATGAGGATGGGGCCCTGGAGCCAAGACAACACAGGCCTTTCCAAAATCCTGTTCCTCGCTGTTGTAGCACATCATGGCCTGTGGGGTCCCAACCCAACACGCCTGGGACCCTCTGGGCTTGTCCTTCTGGGACCGGGCAGCTGAGCCTCGTTTGTATCTGGGAGGGTCAGGAAGCCAGGGCCCTGTCCTCACTGCCTGCCTTTTTGAGGAAACAATCATTAGAAAGAGGGCCAGCCACTGGCCGAGAGGACTGATCTCCCCACTCCCACCCTCACCTAGCCCAGAGAGGCTGGCTGATCCTCAAGGTCCAGAGGCCACTTCTGTCATTCTTTTCCTGGTCCCCAGGGGAGGAACTCAGGATCCAGGCTGGTTCTGTTCCCACCTGGAATTCAGACTTGGGGGAGAGCCCTAGCCGGGGTGGGAGAAGGTACCTGGCTGAAGGACAGGACTCTTTTGCCAAGGGACAGCTCAAATTTCCAGGGAAGCCAGCCCTCTCTCATCAGGGCACCTCCTGTCCCCTCCAGGCATCTGGTAAGGGGGTGGGGGGGGTGGGCACAAGGTAACACCAGGAGGGGGCAAGAACTTCAGAGCCCGGAGAAAGGAGCAAGGGAAGAGCTGTTAACCCAAACTTTGACAAAATTAGTCAAGGAACACCAATGCCATTTAACATATATTTATTGAAATCTACTCGATGCAAGGCACTGTGCTAGATCTGGTAGGGGAAGCAGACATGAAGGGTCACCCCTGTCTTATAAGAGCTCACAATCTAACAGGCAGGGGGGCAGGTGGGGAGGGCGAAGCTCTAGTGCAAGGTTGATTATAGTAAGTGCCATAAAACAGACAAGTTAAGGAGATCGGGGAGGAGTGAGAGTGGAGCGCGAACAACTGAAATGTGGACTGGGGCAGACGCGGCTACCATTCTTAGATACGCAAAGAACATCGAAGGCCAAGTTAAAAGAGACCATTTTTAGTTTCGAAGGTAAACACCTAAACTGATACAATGAGAAGTACAGAATGTACGTATACTAGTAATAGAGAAATTCTCAAGTCCCCAATCGGACGGGTTCTCCGGAAGTTGACTTAAACTCATTTCATGGAACAAGCAGGGGATCCGGACAGGCCTGGACAGAAAGGCATTGGTCAAACTCACTGAGACCAAAAGGCATAGATTTTTACCCATCTGAGTGAACAGAAGACAGTATCACTTTAAACAGGTGTCGACGACAGTCAGGTGGGACTTGGGCCAGGAACTCGAGCCGGTAGAACAGGAGGAAAACCAGCCACGTGATTCTTAGGAAGCAGCCAAGTGGCAAAAGGCAACTGAACTCTTGGCGGATGACAGAAAGCAGAGACCCACTCAAGCTGGCTCAGGTCAAGGGAGCCTAGGGTGGGGACACAAACGAACTGATGGGGGCAGCTGCCAGAAATCCAAATACCCGTGGCCAGGACTCCTGCGGGGTGCTGGAGTAGAGGGAGCTCTGGAGTGCTTGTGGGAGCCCACAGATCTTCAAGCTGATGCCACCCATGGGGTCAACTCCTCTAAATACCGTGTGGCTCCCACTTTCTTCCAACATCAACTAGAAACTTCTCTCTCATTTCTCTTGTCTGCACTTCACAGAGAACCTGAAAGGCCCAGCCTGTCGCCTCCAGACAGCTCTGATGACCGGTTGCTGCCCTCAGTCAAGGGTTTGGTTCTGGTACAATGAATGTGGTCTGGGGTGCAGGGTGAGGGTCCCAGGGCACGCAACAAGGCTGAAGCCCCGGGCCCGTGGAATGCCAGCACTGCGACTGCATGGGGCTCGCTCTGGAAATGCAGAAGTGGGTGTGACACAACTAATCAACACAGTTCATTTTAATAAGCAGCAAAAATGGTAAACAACAACTTTCATTTAAAAATTTCAGCAAGTATTCAAAACTTTAATAAAAGCAAATGGAAGGTTTCTTTCAGAATATAAGAAAAGGTTAGATCTCCAGCGAGAGTCGGCGCTCTGTGTAACCCAACTGCTCTTCATTTCCCTTGCAAAAGGGATGTGTGTGATTAGAAAGAAAAAACAAAATGAGGTAGATACACAAATGCATAGACGAGCACACACTATAGGAAGCTTGATCACATCTTGCATTATGACAGCGCAGTACACCTACGGAATCCGAGGAAATCCACCCCCGAGTCATTAGAGGCAAAAACGGAGCTGGGTGACGCTACAGGACACACGCTAAAGCCACAGACTGCTTGCACTGGAGAGAGCACGGACGTCACCCGCAAACACAGTGACAGAAAAGATGCGGTCTTTAGTGTTAACTCTAGGAGAGGGTCTGTTTCAGAGAAAATTCGAGAACTGAGAATGGAAGAAGTCAGGAGGGTGTGACGGGATGCCAGGGCGCCGCGTCCCGGAGGTGGAGGAATGGAGCAGTGGCGACAACGCGGGGCTCTGAGCTACCAACACTGTATCTGGATCCTTCAGAGACGCTGACGCATGGCTAGCGAACGAGCAAGAGGTGGCCGAGCACTTCCAGCGGATGTTGTCCGACTTGCCCCCTGTGAATGTCAAGTTCCTTACCGGATGACAGTTGTGTCGACCATGTCCTGACAGCTTGCAAAGAGTAAGTGGATGCAGAAGGAAGCAGTGATTTCAGACAGTTTCACAACTGTGAGAACCGAGGCCACAGAGCGCGAGGCGCAGCTATGTAACAAGCGCCTGGGGGTCAGGATGGAGATATCACAGAGAGCCACTGTTGTGGCCTGGGGGCCGTTCCAGATGACCTTCTGGCTAAGGTCACAGGGGTCACCAGGGGACCCCGCTTTCCAGGATGGGGGCTTGAGAAGCCCCTCCAGGTGTGCTTGCCGGGAAGCTCGGTCTCGGCGGGCCCATCGGGAAGCGCAGACCTCTCTGGGCCCGCTAGTGGCTCCCCCCGCCTGGGCACAGCTGCTGGCAAGTCACACCACAGCCCCGGTGTGACTGGCTTCTACCTGCGGGGTCCACAGGTCACTGGAGGCCAGGTTTCTGGCCAGCCCTTGCTGCTGTTCCTCCTGGGGGAGGCTGTTGCGAGTAACAGCCCAGCCCCAGGATGACCAGCTTCCATTTCTATGCCACACGGGCCGTCAGAAGGGCACTGTCGCCCTCTGAACCCTTGTTTTATCGCCCCTCCCGGGCAGGGCCGCCGAGAGTCACAGCCCGGGCCTGTGGCGCCAGCTTCTGTCACCACGATGCACAGGGCATCAGAGGGGCATGGCTCTTCTCTGAGCCTCTGCTCTGAGCTCCTCTTAGCTGTAGCTGCAGGAGGTTAACATCAGAACACGTGGGTGAATTTCCCCCTAGTTTCCCAAAGCAAAAGCCACCAGACCGACCTCTTTCTAGTTGCAGAGTCACTCCTTGGGAGGAGGACGCAATCCACGTGACAGCATCAGTCAAGGGAGTCTTCTCATGTTTGAGGAGCTGTGTCTTGTGTGGCTCTGCTGCTCAGGCACTGAATCCATGCCGGGCATGGCCAAAGCTCCCGGGAGCTTGACGGACAGCCAGCTGCAGCCAAGACCACATCTGGACCACCCCATTGATCTAGTTGAGGCCCAGGCCTGCTGCTGACAGGCCGGGCTATACTGCGGAACAGTCAGAATGTTCTGGCCAATCCGAGATGGAAGTTTCTCTTGCGTGTCTGTGTGGCCAGGCTGGATAGTCAAGTCCCACCCACAGAGACGCACCGAGTCTACATCTTGGATGAGGAGAGAGCCTGCTTCTCTGGCCCCTTCCCATCCAGCCTGCCCACCTGGAGCATCCACCTTCCGGTGGGGCAGGGCTTTCAAATTTTCATTTGTAATCAGAATTCCAGAGGAAAACATCATCGTATCGAAGTACTGAAGCAATGGAAGTTACGGCTTAATGGATAACGGTGAGTGCTCGGGTTCGTAAAACCTAAAACTCGCAGGACAAAAATGTAATAAAATTGCTACCAAGAGCAAAGCAATCAAAATGGAAAAGCGATCATCACAATCGCTCTAGAGCGAACAGCTGTATAAAGTCAATATATCCAAAGGTAACTTGAGAACTGGTCAAAGGAGATGAACGTACAATCTGCATGCAAGAAAACAGGAACACGACTTAAGTCACTGCACGAAAGAAGATGAGACTAGGAGTCAGGAGGCCTGGGTCCATCCCCTGTTCCGGTACTAATGAGCCACAGAATGCCAGTGGTACTTACGGCCACATGGCAGCAGATGACCTTCACTGAGTGTGCACCCTTGGACCAGGCGTGGCGTCACGGTTCTCACGATAACCTTAGGAGGTAGTCCTGTGATCACCCCTGCTTTACAGAGCCCAGAACGGAGGGCTGGTTGCGTGGGGGGAGAGGCTCTCACTCCCGAAAAAGAGGCATCATCTTATACTTGAGTCCTTGAGACGCCCCTGTTATGGGCGTGCTCTCTCGGCTACTTGAGCTTGAACAGAATAGTGCTGCTGGAGGACAAGACCTATTAACCTGAAACGGACCCCAGCTGATGCTAGTTTTGGATGCACGGGGAAGTCATCAGAATGAAGTGGTTGAAGAAAATGGACGCAAAAGCAATTTGACCCAGATTCAGTACTTGTTCCTGGGAGAACGACCTTGCAATGACAAGTTCGACATGCTTCCAAAAAGTCTTTTAAAAGTCATTTGAAAAAGCCGAACCTGTTAAGTGGTGATGCCGTAGAGCTATAGGACAAATTGAGAGAAAAAAAAAAAAAGAACAAAACAACCACAAACATCCTAATGTAATGAGAACACGTATTTATGGCTTGGGAGGCAGTTTCTAGTGAGAGCCTCGTGCAGGGATTGTCACAGTGCTGCATGGCGTACAGCTTAGATGCATGGAAGCCATTGGAGGTGCTTCCGAACTGTCGGATGACTCGAAAGGGGCGACGAGGTTGGTGAGGATGGTGAGGTCAGAGATGCATGTGAGGATTTAGAATAAAATGATCTTGCGTAGCGGCGTGAGGGAAAAAAGGAGTATTCTCTAAATTAATATATTATTCTATGTAATATGTGATTTACAGCATGTATGTATAGCTGAATTAATAAATTAAATATTATAAGACATTTGAGTGTTCTATCTACATCCCTAAAAATTTATAAATTCAAGTAGGCCAAACAACTCTGGGGCACTGTCTTGTCTCCAGGAAAGCGGGGGTCACGTTACGTTGAGGCCATCGAGGAAGCTCGACACCTGCACGTCGCTCTTCTCTCCTTCTCAGTTCCGAGGCCCGTGGATTCCTTGAAGGTACTTGATGCCAGTCATGCTAGTCCAAATAAATTAGAATGTCCTAGAAGCTACTCTCGATAGGCAAGATGGGAAACGTGTACACTTAGAAATTGCTGGTGACAGTATAAATTGGATCCGACCTTTCTGACGAGAAAATAGATAAGCGCTACAAAAGTGTTCATCTCCTTTGACTCCGCCCTCCCCCTCTCGGGGACTGGGCCCCGCGGGCCGCCACCGCCGCCGCCGCCCGCCGAGGGGCTCGGGGCTGGGGGGGGGGGCGCTCCTCTAGTCGCGGTGGCTCGGCTGGTGCTTCTGCAGCGCCGACCGCCTCTTGAACACGCGGCCACACTCGCCGCACTCGCAGCGCCGCGCTCCGCTGTGGGTCCTGCGGTGGCGACTCAGGCCCGAGCTCCGGCGGAAGGCCTTGCCGCACTTGTCGCACTCGTACGGCTTGAGTCCGCTGTGGATGCGCCGGTGCTTGATGAGGTCGGACGGCCCGCGGAAGGCCTTGCCGCAGTCGCCGCAGCCGTAGGGCCGCTCGCCCGTGTGGATGCGCTGGTGCTCCAGCAGGCTGGAGCTCTGGCGGAAGGCCTTGCCGCACTGGCCGCACGCGTACGGCTTCTCGCCCGTGTGGATGCGCCGGTGCTTGGTGAGCTCCGAGCTCCTCCGGAAGAGCTTGCCGCAGTGCGGGCAGCCGTACGGCTTGGCGCCGCTGTGGATGCGCTGGTGCTCGGCCAGGCCGTTGACGCCGCGGAACGACTTGCCGCAGTCGTCGCAGTCGAAGGGCAGGTGGCCCGTGTGCGCGCGCTGGTGCTTGAGCAGCTCCTGGCGATCCGGGAAGTCGCGGCCGCACGCCTTGCAGGCGAACGGCTTCTCGGCCGTGTGCAGCTTCTGGTGGCGGAAGAGGTGCGTGCTCACCTTGAACGAGCGGCCGCACTCCTCGCAGTCGAAGGGCTTCTCCCGGCTGTGCACGCGCAGGTGCTGGCTGAGGCCCGCGTTCTTCTTGAACCTCTTCCCACACTCCTCGCACTCGAAGGGCTTGGCCTCCCTCTCCGCCGGCTCCCTTTGCTCCGCGGCCTCTTCCAGGGCTCGGCTGGGGCCCGGCTGCGGCTCCGCGGGCACGTGGCTCTTGCGGTGCTCGTTGAACTCGGAGACCCCCCGGAAGACCCTCCCGCAATCGGCGCACTCCCAGCCCTTCTCCTCGCTGTGAATCCTCTGGTGCTGCACCAGGAGGACCTTGAGCCGAAAGGCGTCCCCGCACTCCTTACAGGAGAAGTGATGCTCTATAGGCAGGTCCTGAGGGCTGCCCCCCTGGCCCCCAGCGTCCCTGTTCTGCTTGACCTCGGCGCTGGGCTCGCCGGCCCGCGGGGAGCTGCTGGACGCCATCTCCTGCGGCTGTGCTTCTTCGCCCATGGCCTGCCGCTCGCGCGCCCAGACGCCTCCTGAGAGGAGAAGGACGGGGTTACTCTGCTTTGTCGGCCATCCCGTTCCTGCTGAGGCGGCTGCTGACCGCAGGGCCCGGGGCGGCTGCGGCACGACGGCTGTGCGCGTCCAACCAGAAGCTGGGACGAGGGGCAGCGAGGCCTCACCGCCGCACCGGCCCCACCAAAGCGCCAAGGACATCTCCCCTTCGTGCTGGGGAAGCAGCAACACCCCCTCCCCGGAGGCTCAGCTGGGTCCTCCCCCACCGCCCGCCAAATTTTTCACTTTTCAGGTTTCTTTCTCACTCACCAGAACACTACTTCGCTCAGTCCGCACTAAGGGGTTGGGCCGATACCAGCGTCAAGGGCCGGACACCAGGTAGGATTCAGAACAGGAACTCCTGCGCGTGGAAAAGGAAAAAGGGTTTGGCTGGCAGCCAGAGATGCCGTCAGAACGCAGCCAGGGTGCGGCAGGGCCTTCAAAGATGAAACCCTTTCAAGCCACAAAGTAGAGCGTGGTTGTGACCTCCGGCAAGCCACGCATCCATTCCCGATGCCTTCCCCAAGGGTGGGCTCCCTCCAGGCAAGGCGGAGGCAGACCCCGGGCCCACTGGATGGAGCGCCAGATGGCCATCCGCAAGAGCCGATCCTCCCTTTCTCCCCGTTCGCACTCCTCAGTGCGAACCTGGTCCTGTGCTACAACTCCCAAGCCTGACCCGCAGCGGGCTCCTGTCTTAGCAACCCTCCCCACCTCACATGTGCAGCCTCTGAGACAGCAGAGGTCCACGCAGCTGTGGGGAAGCTGGTGCAAGGGCTGGGGCATCTTACCCCCGGAGGTCCCGTTCCTCTAATATGCCAGCGTCCTCTGCTCAGCGTCTGGTCTGGGCCACGTTGTCAAATGTCACTGAATCCTGAAAGAATTCCCAGGATAAGTAGTCCTTCTGTCCATTCTAGAATGAGGTGGGAGCAGTGCTAGTAACAGCAAGGGATAAGAGGTGAGGGTCTGGAATGGGTGTGCATCTCTAGCACGGAGATCTAACACAAGCCTCAGGAAGTCCTGGAAACAAAATCTGAGCAAGCATCAGAAACCTGGGCCATGGCCCGGGCCTCCCACTGTCTTCCCAAGGGACTTCGGTTCAATCACTTTCCTGGACTGAAATGCAGCTCCCCCACCAGCATAGTGGGAATTACAACCCCAGCAGGCATCTGTTTCTTGGTAGACTCAGGCAGAAAGCAAAGGGAGGAAAGGCAGAAGCTGGAGTTCAGGTCCTGTAGTGTATCATGCTGGGAAAAGAGGAAGAAGCCACAGCCAAAACCAGGGAGCAGTGACAGATTCCTAAGCCAGGCAGAGGGAAGCACAGCTCACCTGGGCCTCAAGCGTCTCAGGAGGGCCTGCCAGAACCTGGTTTCCTGGGCTCCATCCTGGGGGAGGGCGAGGCCCGGGGAGGGGGCAGGCAAAGCTAAGGAAAGTGAGAAGAGCCATGAGTGACAGCGGCCCTGCTTTTGGGTCCCCCAGGACAAGACTAGTGATTTCCTTTCCCCTGGTTTTATATCTCATTCAGTCTTCTCTTGCACAGGAGCTGAGTGACAAGCCAGAGCACACAACCCTGAACACTGGGGGACACAGACGGCAAAGGGTTCATACAGGCGGGCTAGAGGGAACCCGGACCAGACAAATGAATGTTGGCCCAGGAACAGCCTGGAGAAGACAGACACAGATGGAGAGCCAACGGTAGCGAGACGGGCTCTCTGGGACAGGCCGGCCGCAGGCCTCCTCGCAGCCAGCCTCAGAGAGGTCAGTGCTCACACTGCATAGGAAGGAAGTGTCCCCAAAACAATATCAGAGGAAAGAGCTAAGTGAGAAGACAGGTGAGATCTTCCCCACTTTGGAAGGGCAACAAGAAAGACTGGGCCACTGGAGCAAAGAGAGGCAACAAAAGAGCAGGATCCTGGTCTCACTGGCCAGAAGCGAGGCCTTTTAAAGGCCTTACCCCACCCAATGCAAACAGTGAAGCCGGTGACCGTGAGGCAGGCGCAGACAAGAAGGTTTCTGTGAAATGTCTGACCAAACGAAAAGGTGAACAAAACAACTAGAAAAAGAAGCCTCAAAGAACAGATCTTCAAACACCACGTTGCTAAATAAAAGATGTGCACGATATGTTCAGATTTACCTTTTTCTTCCAGATTGCAAAATATGTGGAATGTTGTGATTATATTACCAAGGACGTGTGTGTCGGAGGCCTCCCATTTCAGCCAATACAAGAAACAGTTTCTGTTCGGATGTCAGGTCAATTCAACTCAATTCACAAGCAAATGAAAAGGAGGCATTTTTCATACCAGCTCAAGGAGTAGAAGACCCAGACATTCCAGAAAGACTTTTACATAAAATCAGGTATTATATTGAGAGGGACGGACGGACACTTCTACTTCTGGCCAGGATATTGGAACAAAGAACAATGTCCTGCTGTAAACAAGTATCAAACTGGACAGAAGTGATTTGAAACAAGTTTTCAGATACTGGGCAGCAGGAAGTGCAGGATCATCATCCGGAGAGAAGAGAAACAGCTGTGATGAGCCTTATCATTGCCCTGGCTCTGCCTGGAGGCCGTGTCCCGACTGAGCGTGCAGGGAAGGGGGCCTCCAATAGAGCTTGGCGGCTTTGCCAAGACGCAGACTAGCATTCCGGACAGCTGATGCAGCTAGAAGTAGCAGAGAAGAGTGCCAGAAAGGAGGGAGCGAGGCAGAAAAAAGAAGCTCCAAAAAATCAGCGTCGTGCTCCCCTTGGGCCTTTCCTGACTCCCAAGCCATGGTACATAATAAAACTCCCAAAGACTAGGAAAGGAAGGCCCTGGAGGCTTTAAGCTGAACGATTCCCAACCAACCACAGTAGAGTCCGCAGTGATGCCTGGGACCATTCAGTAGAGCATCAGAGGGGCTGTGCCTCGGTAGTAGCACTGACCGGCTCCTGGAGCCGCAGCTACCCTGAACGTGCTCTAGAAAAGCTTAAGGATAGGCCTCGATGTGATGAAGCCGTTCCACAAATAACTACGCCCTCAAAGCAAGTCCAACCCTCTTCAAAGTGAAGTAACAGACTCTAGCCGCTCAGCAATATCATCTGGAACGCCAAGAAGCAGGAAAATCAGGTCAACGGACATAACTCAAAAGTGATGACTGGCAGAACTTACAGACAAGGACAACAGCTAGTTTAACTCTGTACAAGACTGAGAGAAGAACAGAAACACAATGGAAAAAAATGAACGATATAAAGAAGATACAAATGGGGCTTCTGGAGGTGAAAACCGTAACAGTTAAAATGAAAATTTCACTCGATGTGATTAACAGCAGATTAGACACTGACCCCTGTCCCCCAAAAAAGATTAGAAAACTCGAGGATATAGCAACAGAAACTATCCAAATGAAGATCAAAATGAAAAGAAAAAAGATATTTAAAAAACAGCATCAGTGACCTGGATATAACAGAAAATCACCGAACACACATGGAACTGGAATCTGAAAAGAAGAGGAAAAGGGGGAGAGGATAAAAATGTAGTTGAAGAAATAACAGCTGAAATTTTCCCCCCTAATTTGATGAAAACTAGCCCCAAGAAGCCCAGCCAACCCCTATCAAGACTAAACAAACCAACAACAAAACCAAAAAACTACATGCGCACACCAAAACATGTCATAATAAAATTGCTGAACACTAGTGATAAAGAGAAAATCTTACAGCAGTGGGGTGGGGGTGGGGGTCATGTTCTATAGAGAAGCTCAAAGATAAGAGTAACTGCAGACTTCTTATCAGAAAATGTGCAAGCCCCAAACAACTGAATGACATTTTTAAAGTGCAAAAGGGAAAAATCCCTGTCAACCTACAATTCTATATTCAGGGGAAATACCCTTCAAAAATGAAGGCGATATAAAAACTTTTTCAGACAAAAAGCTGAGAGAATTGGTCACCAGCAGACCTGTACTATGAGACACATTAAAGAAAGTTCTTCAGGTGAAGGAAAATGATACCAGATGGAAACTTGGATCAACACAAAGGAATGAAGAACACTAGAAATGTAAAAACACTTTTACCCCCTTTATTTTTAAATCTTTAAAAAATAATTGACCATTTAAAGCAAAAATAATAAGGTACTGTGGGATTTATACCATACATATAAGTAAAACGTATGATTTAGTGTTTTAGGAAGCCCTCCAAGACTCTGATGCATGCTAATAAGCCAGGAGTGGAGATAAAATACAATTCTAAAAAATAATCCAAAAGAGTAAAGCAACAAAGGAAAAACAGAGAAGATAAACAGAAACAAATAGCAGGATGGCGAACTTAAGTCCAACTACATGGATAACTAAGTTAAATGTAAATGGAGTAAACACTTCAGTTGAAAAGCAGGGATTACTAGACTACATTAAAAAACAATACTCAACTCTATGCCGTCTGTAAGAAGCTTTAAATATAAAAACTTTGACTGTAAAGACATAGATAGGTGAAGAGTAAAAACATGGAAAACAATATACTATAGGATGAAACAATCCCACTGTCAAAAATAAGAGAAGGAGAGGGTGAATGATGAATGTGGCTCAGAGGGCTGGAGACCTTACTGAAGAGTCCTAGAACTCAGAACAGGAAGAAAACTGAAGAGCTTAAACATAAAATCAACAAGTGGTAGAAAACAAGAAAAAAAGAAAAGAAAAAGAAATAAAAATGGAAAAAAAACCCCAACAGGTGGCTAATATAGATGACACACAGATTACAAAAATGCAAATCCTTTAAAGAAGATGGAGACAGACAGTAACTGTTCACTAAAAAAATCCAAACAGAGTAGGGACAGGGAGAGAACAGTCAACTACATATTTGCATTTCAGGGGAAAAAAGGAGTAAACGGAGTGACTTGTTGCTGAACTAAGCACACCTCTACTGTAATGTGTGCCACACTGGGATAGAGTCTGGATTTAGAAAGGTCTTCTGCTTTCTGCTCCAGTACCATGTGAATTTTTAGTAACCGAGCTGCATTTCTTTGGTAATCAGAAAAGAGTAACAATTTAAAAAGATTTGGGTAGACTTTAGATAAGACAGGCTGATGGGAATATGTGGGCAGTCCCAGAAAGCTCAGAGATAGGAAGGACCTTGGGCTTGGGACTTCCTGGGCTCCTCTCTGCAGGCTCTCGGTGCCATCACGGGTGTGAGCAGAAGGCCTCCTTTAGTCTCAAAATTCACAGAAGCCCCAGTCCCGTCTTTAGCCCACTGCCCAGCACAGGTGCTTCCCTGGTGTGTGACACCCCAGTTGCCCAGCAGCCACGCCCTCTGTGGCCCACTGTCAGCTGGGTAGGGCTCCTCTGAGCACTTGGGAGTCTTCCTGGTGTACATCTGAGGTCTGGTTTGACTTTGGCTTCCGATACAAAACAAACTGGTCACAGAATCCTTACATAATTCATTATGAAAACTCACTTCCATTGACGTGGAGGTTTTGCTGCCACATGGAATGGGCAGAACATCTCACACTTACCTTCTGAAAAACATGGCCCGTTACAACCTTGTCTCACTGTCCTCAAGCCAGAGACCCAAGGCCTTAGCCCCTTACAAAGACCCCAGCCCAGCCCACCTGGCCCAAATCCTGCATCCCACATCTCAGTCATTCTTTCCAGACACCCTGGCATTCATTCTTTCCCAACTATGCCAAGGTGATGCCCCTTCAGGTCTCTGAATGTGCCACAGGTGGCTCCTTCTAAGAATTCAGACCTCAATCAAGTGTCATCTCCTCAAAGTGTCTTCACTCTGGAGCCCAATCACCATTTACTCCTAACACTTCTCACTGCCTAACAATCATCCTCAAATGAAATTATTTGTCTTTACCTGACTCCCCAGGAGAAATGTCACCTCCCACAGGATACAGACCTTCTCTTTCCTGGCCCTGAATCCCCAGCATCTGCAGGAGCTCCTGGCATCAAGTGGACATGGGATAAGCTGCAGGGGGAGGGGAGTGTTAACGGGAGCGAACCTCTAGTTACAGAGCACCTACTACGTGTTTGGTCCTGTGCTTCTCCCTTCTCATAATTTAGTCACCGAGACCAATAATTCTCACCATCTCCATTGCACACAGAAGTAAGTCATGGACTCAAGAGGTTAAGTAACTCGCCTAAGGTCCAGCTCCCAAGATTTAAGACTTTTCGAGCCACACCAAAGAAAGGCAACAGGCTGTTACTGAATGTCCTCAGAGCCTGATGGTTTATATGGACTCAGGCGACTGGCTTTAAATCATCCTATCGATATGCCATCACAGACCCTCGCTTGGCAATAGTCACACACATCATTCTCTCTCTCTCTCTCACTCGCACAAAGTTCTTCCAAGCCACCCATGTTTAATTGAGCACGTGCTCCTCAAGTGTTCTATTTAATTGAGCAGAGCCTATCAAAGTGTTTTCACTTAATTGGAATGATTAACTGTTGAAATCCTGCAGCCACAACCCCCATGTGAATTATTAATTATGCTTTCCCGTGTAGCAACAGGAGCAGCCCTTCCCGTAGCAGGCTTGCCCAGGAGACGTAACCCGCAAGAACTTCAGGTCAGCACATGCACTCCCAGCGCGCACGGACGTACAGCAGTCGTCGAGAAAGTGCTCACAAAAACAGATGGGAAAAAGGGAGCCCCGCTTTCACAAAAGTAGCTAAATTCTGTATGATGAAATACACATTAACCCCCACTGCAGTTAAAAGTAAAATTATCACCAATCCCGAAGATCACGTGATCGCTCAGAAGCCATGCTGTATGGCTGCTCTACTTTGAAATGGTGGAACAAACCTGGAAAAGATGCTGGATGCTGTGACAGAAATGACAAGTACAGATGTCCACTGCCTTTCGAAAGTGGAGCTGCAGGGTCAAGGTCAAAGCAATTCCAGGAAGAATATGAAAACCACAGAAACACACCTGATGGGTACAGAGGATGCTGCAGACCTTGACCGGAAGGCACTTTCATTCACCCGAATCTCATAAGGTGTGTGCCTACACCCAGCTGGGAAACGGCAGTTGGGAGAAAGAGTATGGGAAAACAAATCTCTGCCTCTTAATAGAATGACATTAGGCTCCTTCTTTCCGTGGGCTCTGAAGTGCAGTCTAAGGCCTATCCACTCCCAGAGAGCCAGGCCCCCTGCCAACGGTGGACCGCAGACCCCACCCCAGACCGAGCGAAGTGCCACGGACACCCTGGCTGTTCAATGAACACAAGGAGACCCTCTGGATGCGAACCCCCTGCCTGACAATCCGAAAAATCACGCATTCTACAACATGAGAGCTCAGGGAGTGCAGAAATAATCCTGGCCATGTGCTTTAGATGGCAACGTAAATTTTAATCTACTTACTTAAATCAAATTTTCTGTATAGAATCAGAAACATTAAGAGAACCGAAATAACCATTCCACTTTGATACGAAAGAAGAGAAATTAAGAGCTGAATTCAATGGAGACAAAAAAACCAACCCATGTCAAAAAAAGTAGTGAATAATTAAGTGTCTTTTGGTTGCATTGGAGCTCAGAATCCCTCCTCAGAATGTGCTAGTGAAGTCTGCATCTGAGTGGGCAGATCCCCCTGCCCCATCACTGGGGCAGGGGAGAGGCAGCAAGACCACCCAAACTAAATCTATCTAGCAGCTTCCAGAAACTTCTCAGGGATGCCAGAAATACCTGGACTCCCTGGAACATCTAAATAAGGACCTGTAGCAGAATGTCCTCAGGCCCTGGAAGACAATAGGTAGCTCGTGGTGTTCAGTTCAGTTCTGGGCCAGAGCAAAAATGCCCCGGAGCGTGTCTTTATAGGCCAGACAAGAGACCTCACTCTCCAGCATCTAATTCAGATGGGTGCCTGTGGCTTTCTGTCCCGTGCAAATGATCACCTAGATTCCCAGTTCTCCACACCAGGTGTCTGTCCTCCTTTGAGCCCTGCTGCCTAGACTGAGAACTGTCTCTGGGCAAAGACGGTTCAGCGGCGCTGACATATATGAAAATACAAGCGCTTCCAGAAAGGAAAGGATATTTCCCACCATCTTGCATCCTCACCCGTGGGGCCTTCTGACAGCATGACCAGCTTTAGGGCCAGCAGACATGGTCTGTCAACTCCCAGACTTACCAAAAGAGACATGCAAGGCTGGCTCATTGTGTCTCCGGCTGATTCTGAGTTGTAAAGTCAGGCAGGTAAGGTCCCACCTGTTGGGACTGAAATAATTCAGGGGGACAGAAGCAGACTTGGGGGGCACCTTCCAGGAACATGTCTCTTTGGGTCATGCGTGCTTGACCGAAGGACGGGCGGGGGGACAACACACACCACCAAAATCCCGATCCAGTCCAGCCAGGCAAGGCCAGGATGTTGACCCAAGCCTCTGGGCTGGAGCTGACATTGGCCTTCATGTGCTCTCAGTGTGTCTCACCAGGACATTGCCACCAAGGCCTTAAAGGGAGAGGGCCAACCCTGTATTGTGCAAATGTGCTGCCGCCAGAAGTGGCAGAATCCTAAAGGGCCAAGGAAGGGTGTTTCACCAGGAAAGTCTGTTTCTCTTGGGATGTTTGTGTCTGTGTGTGTCTTTTTCCGTGTGCGTGGGTGGGAGGCATCTGTCTCCATCTTCCCCAGTTCGCCTCTCTCACTTCACTTGGGCACCTGTCCCTCTCTGTTTAGGTTTCCGTTTTCTTTCCCTTCTATAAAAAGCCAGAAGGTAGACCAGAAGGGGATTTTGTAGTGTTTGTTGTACTTAACTGAGAAAAGGTTTATGCTCCTCCTTTCCCAAGAAGGCGCATGGCATCTTACTAAAAACCAACATGAATTATAAGTATAGGCTCATTTAGGTTCTTGCCCTGGATGTGGGACGGGCTATACGGATATGAGGGGCTGCTCATTTGGGGAGCTCAGGCAGGTTAGAACTAGGGCTGGATCAGTGCACTACAATCCTGGCTTGGGGTCTGCTAAGAACTCAAGGGGCAGAGTAGGAGGTGCAGGTGGGGCCAAGGAATCTGCATTTGCAACCAGCACTTTGAGGATTGGAATGCAGACCTGTGCCTTGTCAGTACCAGGCCCATCTAGAATATGGAGTCTTCCTCACCACCAGCACTCGGCAGACAGGATTCAGGCCTGTGACCTTCCAGTGTGGGCTCCCACTGTGCTGACTGTCAGACTTCTGGGAAGAGAATTCACACTTTCTAGTGATTTTTCCAAGGGGTCTCTCACCCAAAGAAGGCTGCAAATCACCGTTCAGTAGGGTTCTAAACAAAGATCCAGGGACATTTTTGGGGAATGGACTGGACTGTACCAGGCACTGTGCAAGCAGCTTCTACTTAAAGGCTCAATGGGGGAGGGAGGATGGGGAATGGGGAGAGGCAGCATTAGTACGCAGAGGGGGTGCTGTTCTGGCAATCTCATCTGAAATCCTTTGGTAAAGGAAAAATGTCGGGTCTGAGGTTTAAGAGAAAATATTTCACTGACCAAGGAGACTAGCGGGGGCTGGCAGCCAGGCTAGGCCAACGCTGGCTGGAGGGCGTCAGTTGGAACAGGGTGGGACCTCTGGGAAGAGGGCCAGGATTTGGGGGGGGGGGGTTGTTTGAAAGGGACCATGGGCTTTGGGCGGCAGGCAAGTGTGTGTTTGTGGGGGTAGGATGGAAAAAGACATGTAATTAATTACCCAAATATAGACTAGAGGCACCAAAGGAGTTTAAGGGGCAGGCACAGGAGCAGGAGATGGTAGCCCCCAGAAGGGCGACAGAAAAAGCCCTGTTCAGACCTAGAGCCTTGAGCTCATCTCGCGCTCCCTCACAGCTCTTGGGCTCTGGGCTATCCCTCTTTCCCTCCCCACCAACCTGAGGCTCAACCTCTATCCAGAAGGAAAGGAGGGACCCCATCAGCAGGAACCGTCCCCAGCTCATCCACCCAGCGGTCCTGACTGCGGCTCGGCCCCTCCCCCAGACTGGGGGAAAAGCCCTTTAACCTTTCCAACGCCCCCTCCTCCTCAGCCTCCGTTGCGCTCGGGGCCGGGGTCCCCTCCTTCCCATAATGACCAATTCCCAGCGTCTCCCCCAAGGCAGCGTAGGCCTCGGCACATCTGCGATTCCCGCCCCTGACCGCCGCCCCCCGCTCGCCGCAAGAAGGCCTTCAGGCCTCCTCGTGCCCGCCATCTGGGACTCGTCCTTCACTTTGGATGGCCTCAGGGCTGAGCAGCTTCCTGCGGGCCCAGAGACGCCCCCCCCCCCCCCGAACGCTTGGCCTCCACCCACCGCACACTCTGCGGAACACTCACCCTAGCCCCGCGCACTCTCCCAGGCCGCCCCCCTGCACATCCTTCCGTGGTCCAAACGATCAGCCCAATCCCGCACACCCTCCCGCGCCCTCGGCACATCCTCCCGTGGCCCTCGTGCTCACCCCGGCCCCGCGGCGGCCGATGCGCTGCCCTCGGCGGAGCGGCGGTGGAGCGGCGCTGGCGCGGCCCAGGCAGGCCCGGCGTGGCAGGAAACGCCACGGAGCCGCCAGCGCCCGGCTGAGCCCCAGCAGCCCCGCGGCGCGTTTCCGGAGCCGCGGGCGCCGCCAGGGGTAGTGGGGGAGCAAGGCCCCGCCCTGGCCCCGGCCCCGCCCGGCCAGCCAGCCCCAATTGGCCTGGAGAGGGGGCGGGGCGGGAAGGGGGCGGGGCTGAGGCCGGGGGGAGGGTCAGGCGCGACCGCGGGGGTTCTGCGCGTGCGGGCCAGTGGAGGGGGGCGGACTGGGAGGAACGTACGGATGAATGAATGAACAAACGAACGAACGAACGAATGAATGAGCGAATGAACCAACTAGCCCATGAAGGAAGGAATGAAGGAATGGAAAGAACCGCGCCCCCTCGGGCGCCTTCTGGACGGGGGTGAGGGTGGGGGATGGGAACAGAAAGCAAAGCAGAGCAAAGCCAGCTCTCACGGGAGGGGTCAAAGCGCCTCACTGAGTCACCAATGCTATTGCGAGTCCCTGCTGTAAGGATAGAGCTATGAGCAAAATCAGGGCTCATGGGGCGCGCGCATTTGGCGTCCAAGAGCTCCTGTGAGTGTGTGTGAGTGTGTGTGCGTGTGTGTATGCACGCATGTGTGTGGGAATGGGGGTAGAGGGGAAATGTATTTGAGTTAATTTCAAAATACGTCAGACTATGAAGAAGAACCAACAGGATTCTTCGGGGAGGGGGGTGCGTTGTAGCCAGGTCCAGAAGAATTTGGTGCCAGTCATTAGAAATCTAGGAACCTGCCGTTGCCCAGTAGTGTGCTAAGCCCGTTGACACTTTCTTGAAGACTCCCGTTTCCTGAGGAAGGCAGTAATACACACGGGAGTGATAGTGGCGGAGTTCAGTAAGGCTACCGCGGATGTGAGACTTGAATGACGAGGACTCAACCATGTGAATGTTGTTGAGGACGGGAAGGGCATCAGTAAAGGAACAGCAAGGGCAAGACGAAAAGGAAAATGCTGGGCTGTAGTAAGCCAAGGGAAAAAAGAGCCTTTTTTCTGGGGTGAAGCTGGGCACTGAAACTGAGTCTGAAACACACGGCTTAACACTTTTTTTCATTCTTTATTAATAAGCATTTAATGCTTTATTGGTGATAATGATAACCAACTTCTTCAACATTCTTGTAACACTTTTATCCATTAGACGTTAACTTTTTTCTTATTTTCCTTCAGATTTTATTATGAAAACTTTGCAATATACAGATGAATTCAAAGATCTGTACCTAGGTACCAAACACTACTCTACAATTAACATTAGGCCATACTTGCTTGATGACAAGGTCATGCTTATTTTATTGATTCATTTCAAACTGAACTACAGACATCAGTAGGCTTCACCTCCAAACACTTCAACATGCATAGCATTAGCTAGAGATGAATACCTGTTCACTGTTTTTCTTTTTTAAACGATTTTATTTATTTGCCAGAAAGAGCGAGCGAGACAGCAGGAGGCAGAGGGAGAAGCAGGCTTTCCGCTGAGCAAGGAGCCGGAAGCAGGTCTTGATCCCAGGCCCCTGGGATCATGACCTGAGCCAAAGGGAGCTGCTTCACCTACGACGTCATCCACACATCCCCCTGTTTACTGTTTCTTTGCAGGTAAAATTTGCTGCAGTGAAACACACAAATCTCAGATGCCCCATGTCGCACGATTTTACAAACGCATACTCCGATCTCCTATCATGATACAGAACACTCGAGACCTCAGAAAATTTCCCTTGTGTCCGTTTCCAGTCAGTCGCCACCACAACCCCACACAGAGGCAACCATGGTTCCAGCTTTTCTCCCCATAGATACCTTTTCCCTATTTGAGAACTTCCTGTGAATGGCGTCATACAGTATGTCCTGTTTCATGTCTGGCTTCTTGCACTCACTATGATGTTGAGATTCACCTGTGTTGTCGAGTGTGTTATCGCTTCTTCCCTTTCATTACTGAGTGTCTCCCGTTGTCTGGATATATTGGAGTTGGTGTATTCATTCACCAGCTGATGATCTGGGCGGTTTCCATTTTGGACTATTATAAATAAGGCTGCTATGAACATTTGTGTACAAATTTTTGTAGACATATGCTTTCATTTTACTCAGATAAATACCTAGAAAGGGAACTGCCACGTCATAGGGTAGTTGTTTTATAAGAAACTGCCAGAATATTCTGCAAAGTGGTTGTACAATTTATGTTCCCACCAGAAATGTAGGGAAGTTCCTTTTCTTTCCAATCTTCCTCAAGGTTTGTGGTTGTCAGCCTTTATTTTTAGCTATTTAAGTGGGTGTGAAGTGGCAACTCATTGTGATTTTAATTATCATCTCCCTGATGACTAATCATGTTGAGTATGATGTTTTTATGTGCTTACTGGCCATTTCTATATTTTCTTTAGTAAAGTGTCTGTTCAAATAGATTGCCCACTTTTATAGGGTTGTTTGTCTTTTTCATTATTTATTTGTAGGTGAATTTTTTTAAAAGATCTTTTTGAGGTATATTTGACATATGATAACTGGATATGTTTAAACTGTACCATCCAATAAGGTTTGACATATATATATACATATATATATATATATCTCCATGAAGCCATCACCACATTCAAAGCAAGAAACATATCCATTACTCTCAAAGTTTCCTTGTGTCCCTTATAGTCCCTCTTTCCTGTCTCTTCTTCTTCCCTTGCTCCTCTTGTCTTTAACAATCAGTGATCCGCTCGCTGTCACTACAGGGCAGTTTGCATTTTCTAGAGTTTTATAGAAATGGAATCGTAAAACCAGTGTTCTTTTGGGTATACTGCGATGGTTTATTCATTCATTGGTTGATGGACATTTGGGTTGTTTCCAGTTTAGTGCAACTACAAATAAAATTCCTATAAACATTTGTGTATAATCCTTTATATGTACATATATTTCCTTGGGTAAATACTAAGAGTGGTATGACTGTATGATACAGTAGAGGAACATTTAACTTTTTAAAAAATTACCACACTGTTTTCCAAAGTGGTTGTACCACTTTGGAAATTTTACATTCCCACAGTATTGTAGGAGAGTTCCAGTTCCACATTCTTATCAGTACTCGGTATGCTTAGTCTTTTTAATTTTAGCCATTCTAATAGATGTCTAGTGTAATATCACTGTGGTTTTAATCTAGATTTCCCTAATAGTGTTGGGCATGTTTTTATGTCCTCATTAGCCATCATATACCTTTCTTTGGTGAAAGGTCTGCTTAAACCTTTTGCCCACTTTATTATTATTGGATTGTTTTTCTTATTATTGAGCTATAAGAGTTCTTTATATATTCTGGATACAAGTCTTTTGTCAGGTATATGCTTTGCAAGCATTTTCTACTAATCTGTGGCTTGTCTCTTCATTCTCTTCACAGTGTCTTTTCAAGAACAGAAATTCTAAATTTTGATAAATTTATCAACCTGCTCTTCTATGGATTGTGCTTTTGGTGTCACATCCAAGATATCTTTATTTAACCCAAGTTCACAAAGATCTTGTTTTCTTTTCTTTTCTTAAATATTTTATTTATTCATCTGAGAGAGATACAGAGACAGAGATGGACAGAGAGAGCACAAGCAAGGGGAGAGGCAAAGGGAGAGGAAGAAGAAGACTCCCCGCTGAACTGGGACCCTGACATGAGACTTGATCCCACGACCTGGAGATCATGACCTGAGCTGAAGGCAAACGCTTAACCATCTGAGCCACCCAGGTGCCCCAAAGATCTTTTAGAAGTTTTATGGTTGTACATTTTATACTTATTTAGGTTTCTGATCCATTTTGATTCAATTTTTGTATGTAGTGTGAGACATGAGTCCAAGTTCATTTTTGTGCCTGTGGGTATTCAATTCTTCCAGCATCATTTTAAAAAAGATTTTATTTATTTGTTTGTTTATTTACTTATTTGAGAGAGAAAGAGGGAGAGAGCACAAAAGCAGAGGGAACAGTAGAGGAAAAGGAAGAAGCAGGCTCCCCGCTGAGCAGGGAAACTGATGCAGGGCTTGATCCCAGGACTCCAGGATGATGACCTGGGCCGAGACAGAGGCTTAACCCACTGAGCCCCCCAGGTGCCCCCCAGCATCATTTGTCGAAAAGACTATCTTTCTTTACTATTTTTTGTGCCTGTATCAAATATCAGTAAATGTGTGGATTTAAGACTTTCTTTGCTGTTCTGCTATTGTATTTTCCCTCTTTACAGTTTTGTTTTGTGTAATATTCTAACAATCTTCGAAAGCATGTAGTTTAAGTTCTATAACTTTGTTTTTTTCAGTGTTGTTTTAACTAGCTCAGGTTTTTTTGCATTCCCATATACATTTTAGAATCATATTAGTTTCCAGAAAAAAAGAAGTCTGCTGGGATTTAGATTGGAATTAGATTAAATTCTGTAGAATAGTTTGGGGAGAATTGATATCTTAGCAGTATTGAGTCTTTTGGCTCCTGAGCAAGGTCTCCTTCTCTCATTTTGGTCTTTAACTTCTCTCAGCAATATTTTGTAGTTTTCAGTGTTTGGGTCTTTTGTATCTTCTGTCCGATTTATTCCTAAGTATTGCCCATTTTTGGTGCTATTTTGAGTGACATTGTTTTAAAATTTTTAAATTTCTGATTGTTTATTGCTAGTATATAGAAATACAATTGATTTTTTAAAAAATGTTTTAAAAGATTTTATTTATTTATTTGACAGACAGAGATCACAAGTAGGCAGAGAGGCAGGCAGAGAGAGAGAGGGGGGAGGCAGGCTCCCCGCTGAGCAGAGAGCCCGACGCGGGCCTCGATCCCAGGACCCTGAGATCATGACCTGAGCTGAAGGCAGAGGCTTCTGAACCACCCAGGCGCCCCCAAGTGATTTTTGTATATTGATCTTATATCCTGCAACCTGTTAAACTCACATATTAATTCTAATAACTTTTCGGACAATTTCATCATATTTTCTGCATAGGTAATCCTATCATCTGTGAATAAGGACAATTCACTTCTTGCTTTCCAGTCTGGATGCTGTTTATTTCTTTTCCTTGCCTAATTTCCCAAGCTTGGACCTCCAATACAATGTTGAACAGAAACTGTAAGAGTGGGCATCCCTGTCTTGTTGATATTGAGGGGAAAGCACAGTCTTTCACTACTAAGGATGATGTTAGGTTTTTTTGTAGGTGTTCTTTATGAAGTTGAGGAAGTTCCCTTCTATTTCTACTCTTCTGGGTGTTTTTTCTTTTATCAGGAAGAGATGCTAGATTCTGTCAAATGTCTTTTTTAAAATCTATTGAGAAGATTGCCCTAGTCTGAATGTATCTTTCAAAAAATGATGTGTTGAAACCTTAGCCCCCAAAGGTGATGGTTTTAGGAAATGGAGACTGTGGGAAGTAAGTATGTCCCAGTGGGATTAATGCCCTTACAAAAGAGGCTCCAGAGATTGCCCCTTCACCATGTGAGAACATAATAAGAAGATCCTGGCTATGAATCAGGAAGGTTACATAGAATGTAACCACGTTGGTGCCTTGATTTTTGACTTCCAGCCTCCAAAACTGTGACAAATCAATTTCTGTTGTTTATAAGGCATCCAGCTTGTGGTATTTTGTTTTATCAACTGAATGGACTAAGAGATGAATCATGTGTTTTTTATTTTTTAGTTTGTTTCATTTGTTAATATGCTGAATGACACTGATAAAATTTCAAATGTTTAAATCAAACTTGCATTCTCATGATAGGCTACTTAATTATATTATGTTATCATTTTTGTATGTTGTTGAACTCAATTTGCTAAAGGTTTGTTTAGAATTTTTGCAAGTATGTTCATAAAAAATATCAGTCTGTAGTTTTCATATGTCTTTGTATGGCTTTGGTGTAAAGGTAATGCTGACCTCATTGAATAAGCTGGAAGTAGTCTTTCCTCCTCACTTTTCTGGAAGGGTTTGTGTAGCATTGGCATTGTTTCTTCCTTAAGAAATTGGTAGAATTTGAGTTCCTGGGCAGGCCACAGAGGATGTCATGCTGGGTGGCTAAAACTCAGAGACCCAGAGGACAGAGTTCAGGGTGACTATTTCAGAGGGAAGGCAAGAAAGAAAATCCTGGAAAGGAGAGAACCATAGATAAGGAACCCAAATTTGACATATACAGTCTGCCCAAATCTCTGGTGTCTCTTGGGTGTATGTACAGGGTAGACTCCAAGAAAAGAACTGAGCAGAAATTGTTGCCCAACACAGGGGAGATAGAGTTTGGAGTCCAAGTTTAGCTAAGTTAACTGCCTGCTAAAGCAACAGCAGCAACAACACCTCTCTGGGGAAATACAGCAGAAACCAAGAAGCCAGAACCACTAGAAAACATTGTTGACAATGTCCAGGACATGATGCTTAATTACTAGAAAAAAAAACCCAACAAGACAATGTAGTGACACTTAAGAAAAAAAAATGTTTAAGGGAAACTGACCCTGAGATGATCCTGACACTGTAATTCACAAACAGTATTTTCCAAGCAGCTATTCTAAATATGCTTATGGACATAAATCATGGTAGTAATTATATCTTTGCCGTGATATATATACTTCTTCATTAACATATAAAATAACAGTATCTGAAATGGTCTACCAACTCCCTAATTTTGAAGTAATGTTATTTCTAGCAAGTATTTCTAGATATCTGCAATAACTAATATGATATGGAAATATTTCTGGTGGTGACTAAGTCACATATACTGCTAATACTACCATGGATTGTCTACATTCATAATTGAAGGAAATGCTAAATTTTAATTAGTTTAGTAAAAATAATGCATTTTCCCCCACTCAAATTTTAGATCCCTTGAGTTCTTAATGTCAGGTTTAGGTCTTAAGGTCATAGATACTGTTTTTTCCAAGAAGAACAAAAAAAAAAATCATCTGGCATATAGTAGGCACTCAATGACTATTTCTTTTCCTTTCTTTTTAAAAAAAGATATATCTATTTATTTTAGAGATGGGGAAGGGTAAGAGGGAGTGACACTCAAGCAGACTCTGTGCTGAGCATAAAGCCTGACACAGGGCTCCATTCCACAACGCTGGGATCATGACCTGAACCAAAATCTAGCATCAGGTGCTTAACCAACTGAGCCAACCAGGCGCCTCTCGAACAATATTTCTTGAATAAATGAGTGCATCTGTGTTCCAATCTAGTGGTAAAGGAATTAAAATTTGTTCCCAGTCTTTCACATCCATTTAAATAATGAATTGGTAACAACAGCTACTGTTTGATAATTGTTCATCATGTGCTAGATAAAGTTTTATAAACATTATCTCATCTTATTCTTACAATGACCCCGAGACAGGTACTATTATTACTTGCAGTCTTTTATGGAAACCGAGCCAAATAGAGTTTAAGCAATCTCTTTAAGGCCACACAGCTGACATTAGAAATCAGATCTGCCGGAGTCCAGAGTCTGAGTTCTGAAAGTATTAGGATAAATTTAATTCTGAGAATCTCAGACTTGGAGACTGGTCCTCAGTTCCACCACCATCTGCCCCAGTATCCTTCACTGACTGAGCCTCAGACCAACTCTATTCCACCCTCATCTTCCCACGCCGCCTGTCACGCCATCCGGGGAGTCTCAGCCGCTCCCTCAGCCTCACCCAACTGCCTGAAAGCCACAGACTATCAAACCTGCTTTTCCATTCCCGACGTCTGTCTGCCCACTGGTCACCTTTCTTTGATGTTCTTCAAGCTCCTCTCTGCCAGTGCATGTTAATATGGGTCACTTTCTCTGGAAGAGCTTTCTTGACCCACCCAAGGTAGTTTGGCCCACTTAGTGTCTCTGCTGTACCTACCTTGGTGTCCCTACCACCCCCCCAATAATATCATATCAGCCAATTCATTTACATGCCTGTCTCTTCTTACCATTCTGAGCGCTCTTTGAGAACAGGGACCGTTTCTAGTTTGTCTCCAAATTCTTAGCAATTACAACAATGCCTGACACGGTAGATGCTTGTTGAATGGGTGAATCCGTGAATAAATAAAGGAATGGATTATATGCACCAACCCTGCTACTTAACACTTCTGCTATTATGTTCATTATGATTCACATATAATCACGGGTGTAATGTAAAATGTAAATATAAAGTGTAATATGTAAAAATGTAAAATATCAAAATGTAAATCCAAAAAAATATATGGTCCAAGGGGATAATAATGAATTTATAAAATAGGAAATTTTAACAGGGAAAAATAAACTATTGAAGAGAACAGACTGTAAATTCTAGAATTGAAAAATAAAATGTGGGGCACCTGGGTGGCTGAGTGGGTTAAAGCCTCTGCCTTCGGCTCAGGTCATGATCTCAGGGTCCTGGGATCGAGCCCCACTTCGGGCTCTCTGCTCAGTGGGGAGCCTGCTTCCTCCTCTCTCTCTCTGCCTGTCCCTCTGCCTACTTATGATCTCTGTCTGTCAAATAAATAAATAAAATCCTAAAAAAAATAAAATGTCTGCAGTGAAAAATTCACTGGAAGGTCTTTTTAAAAAAAGATTTTATTTATTTATTTGAGAGAGAGGGAGCATGTGCAGGAGAATAAGAGGGGGATGTGCGGAAGGAGAGGGAGAAGCAGGCTCCTCACTGAACAGGAAGCCTGAGTTTGGCTGATCCCAGGACCCTTAACTGACTGATTTACCCAGACACCCCACTGGATGGCCTTAATAACAGATTGCAGATGACAGAAGAATCATAAACTTGAAGATTGATCAATAGAATGATGCATTCTGATACACCAAGAGGAACAAATTTTAAAGAAAGAACAGAACGTCAGTAGTCTGTGGAGTAATACAAAAAGGTCTAACACAGGGTTATTTAGAACCCCAGGAGAGGATAGAAAGAGTGGGGAAGAAAAACTACTTGAAGGAACAATGGGTGAAAATTTCCAAAATTTGGAGAAAGATTATTCATAGATTTAAGAAGCTCAGTGAACCCCAAGGAGCATAAATTCAAAGAAAAACCACATGTAGGCACACTGTAGTCAAACTACTGAAAACAAAGCCTAATGAGAAAAATCTTTTTTTTACTGATTTATGAGACATTTATTAGAAATGACAAAATCTTGGGTGCCTGGTGGCTCAGTGGATTAAGCTGCAGCCTTCGGCTCAGGTCATGATCCCAGGGTCCTGGGATCGAGTCCCGCATCGGGCTCTCTGCTCAGCGGGGAGCCTGCTTCCTCCTCTCTCTCTGCCTGCCTCTCTGTCTACTGTGATCTCTCTCTGTCAAATAAATTAAAAAAAAAAGAAATGACAAAATTTTTACAAAGAGTCAGAAAAGGGCCATAAACTTCCAAATACATTATTTAAAATTAAGTTGGCAACCAAAACCAATTATTAAACCATCCTGCCAAAAAAGTCAGGTTACATGAGCCTCAGGGTCTGAATGTTTTCTAGTCACCTGCATGCATCGGAAAACAACAGAAAAATCTTTTCTGTTTCAGTGAAGGCAGACATAAACAACCGAGGAGACAGAGGAAGAACATCTCTAAAATGACAAAAGAAAAAAAGAACTTCCAATCCAGAACTCTATACCTGAGGAAAATATTCTTTGGAAATGAAGGGGTAGTAAGTGTGTTTAGAGACGAGCGGAAACGAAGAGAATTCGTCAAGAGCGCTAGCAGCAGTGCTAAAGGAGGTCTTTCCATCTGAAGAAGCGTAATAGAGGGGAAACCTTGATCTTTGGGGAGAGATAAAGAACACCAGAAATGGTAAATATGTGAGTAGGTAGTAAAGCAAGTTTTCTCTTAACTTCTTTATAACACACATGACTTTTTAAATAAAAAATGTAATAGTGCATTATAGATTTTCTAACATATGTAGATGTAATACGTAAAGCGATTATAACCTGACGCATGGGGTAGAGGGGAAATGAATCTACAGTGGAAAGAGTCTTACATTTATATACAACAGGAGCTCTAAGTAGATAGTGAAAAGTTAAGGATATGGATATACATTAATGTCTAGAGCAACAGCTAAAACACAAAGCAAAGAGGTATAGCCAAAAATGCAAGAAGAAATGGAAATCTAAAAAAATGTGATTAACTCAGGCAGGAAAGAGGGAACGTAGAACAAAATAGAGGGCACAGATAGTAAAAGGATAGACCTAGTCCAACCATATCAACAATTGTATTCAATGTAAATGGGCTGAACACTTAAAAGGCAGAGCTCGTCAGAACAGGTAAATGGGCAAGGCGTTTGTTGTCTACAAAGAGATGCAATTTTTAAAAAGATTTTATTTTTTATTATTTATTTGACAGAGAGAGAGAGAGAGAGAGATCACAAGTGGGCTTAGCAGCAGGCAGAGAGAGAGGGGGAAGCAGGCTCCCTGCCGAGCAGAGAGCCCGATGCGGGGCTCGATCCCAGGACCCTGAGATCATGACCTGAGCCGAAGGCAGAGGCTTAACCCGCTGAGCCACCCAGGTGCCCCAAAGAGCTGCAATTTTAATATAAGACACAAATGGTTGATAGTAAGAGGATGCAAAATGATATACCATGCAAAGAGGAGAAGCAGGGAGAGCTGCCCTCCACTCTGAATGCTAGGCAGGTTGGCCCCCAGAGGGGGAAGAGCACCCTCTCTGTGTCCCACCGCCTTCATAGCCAACTCTGAGGGCACCAGTCCGCAGCCCCATTCATTCCCCACCGCCTCCTCTGGTGGCTCCATGGCTTCGGAGATCCAGAGCTCACCTCCAAGCAGGAAGAGGCCACTTTCCAGGGTCTTTCCAGTGGCAGGCCTGGGCCTGCCCCAACCCTCCTGGGCCCTGTGCTCCACAGATTGAGGGCAGCCCGCTCTCTGCCTTCGAACTGACCGAGTGCTTAGGAGAAGGAGCAATCGGGGCCTCACTGCATGTGTTCCAGGAGGGGATGGTACCACTCCCCTGGAAATGGTGAGGGGTCCTTGGAGACTCCCTCAGTCTGTGCCCACAGGTGCCCTCCAGTTGTTTTGAAGGGACAGGGGTTCTGCCCACTCTCAGGGTGAAGATGAAGGGCAGAGTCCCCAGAGCAGCCGAGGAGCCAGAGTGAGAACCTTGCAGACAGCTGAGGCCCGGGCCAGCAGCTGCCCAACCAGCCTGCAGGAAGACCAGGGCCGTGGGGTGAGAGCTGCAGACAGTGGGGCTGCATGGATGGAGGGGCCCCTGGAGATGCTGAGTAGTGAGACACATGGGCAACGGAAGGAAGGTTGCAGTAGGTTGTTGAGAAGGGGGTTATTGGGGTCGTGCCTGCAGCCTCCTTGGTCCAGTGGGCTTGGCCCCATGTCGTGGGGACACTCGGAAGTGTCCCATCAGGGTGTGCTGCAGGATTGGGGTGAGGTTCCCAGGCGGACTCTGTTCTCCTTGCCCTCTTCAGGCAAGCCACCACCCTAAGCACGTCTGTCCTGTGTGTCTTAGCAGAGCCACGGCCACTGGCCACTTTCCACCAGCCTGTTGGGATCAGGGTTGGGGGCCAGGACAAGAGGAGAAGGGATGAGAGTGGGGCTGGTACATGTGTAGTCCCTGAGCAGGTGTGAGTGTGTGGGTGTCAGTGATGTGTGCGAGCGTGCAAGAGTGTGAGCGAACATGAGAATACCTGAGTATGTGAGTCTGTCAGTGTGCGAGAGTGTGCGTGGGCACGAGTGCAAATGTGTGAGTAGGAGTGTGTGTCACGGAATGTTGTGAGTGGTGTATGCATGCGTGTGTTGGGGTTTGGTGCGTTTTGAATCCTTCTAGGATCGATCGAGTAGGGCAGCCACTTTCCCACCCCTGTGGAGGAGGAGAGACAGGAGAAGGCTGGTCCCTAGGCCGGCTGGCCCAAGTCTGGCCCTGGGAATCTGCGCTCCCCTATCTGGGGCTGGCTCAGAAGAGAGAGGCTCCTGGGTCCACTGCCCTCTCGAAGGCTTGCCTCGTCTTATCCCCCCTGTGGTGAGAGAACTTGGAAAGAGATGAATGTGCACTTTCCCCCCTTTTCCCTTTGCCTGTTTTGCAGGCCCCTGGCCTCTCCACCTAGGGCTGGTAGGGCAAGGTTCAAAGCCTCGGTGACTGCCAGCCACTTCCCCATGCCTTGGCAATGAGCCCAGTTCCCCTGTTGCTGGAGACCCCACAGAGCTGTGTCCCCTACACTCCTCCCCAGCCAGGCTAGCCCTACGACCAGGAGCCTGCCCTCGTCTCTGCTTTTCCATGCCCAAAGCCCCATCATTTTGGGTGTAGCTCCTCTCAAGGCCATCCTCCTCCTCTAGACCCCAACCCTTCCTCATGGAGCCCAGAGCAGGGCTTATTTCTCAGCCAAGCCTGCTATCCCTGAACACGGGGATCCTTCCCCACGAGTACTTCGGCTGCCAGCACTCTGGTTGGTCACCTGGGCTCACAGCCATGGTTCCCACTCTCATGGCAGAAATCCATAGGCCCCTATGTCCCTAGCACTTCCTCACAAGCCACAGTGCACATCACAAAGAGGGGGGATCGGCTTTCCCATGCCAGGGTGTGGTTAGGGCAGTTCCTCTCTGGCAGGGCTGACAGCCAGCGGACATTACCACGGAGTATGTCTGGGGCTTCTGGGCCTGTGCCAGGGCATGCTGTGCTGCCGAAGACTGGGCCCTGATCTTCTGCTTGAGTCCAGACCCAGGTGGGCTCTGCACGCGCTCATCCTCATGCTGCATGCCATCCATGCTGTATCTTCCCTGAGCTTCCATGGTACCCCCACACTTCGCTTCTAGTCCCCCTGGCAATCAGAGCCATGATCCCAGCTGGCCACACAAGGGACAGCAGAAAGCTAGTGCTAATGGCCCTGCACCACAAGCTATCCACTCCCAAAGCACTGAAGGTTCAGAGCCTTGGAGAAAAGTGAGCCCCATGCCCATGAGCTCCCGCCTTTGAGCGCAGACTGCATCGCAGGCACTGGGCTGAGCAACTGGGCCTGCTCTCTCTCCCGGGAGCCCTGGAGGCAAGTGGGCACTTGTTCTGTCCCCTCTTCTACAGATGAGGACACTAGACACAGTACGATTGAAAGACTTGCTCGGTGTCACACACTTCCTAGCCCCGGGATTCTCAAGGCGAGCCAGATCGGTGGTTCAGGAATGAGGTGCATGTCAGGCAAGGCTCATGCCCCCATCTCCACTCCCAACCCATCCTGGGAGTCAGACTCCCTGTTAGAGACCAAGAAGCAGGACCGAAAGGGCTTGGCACAACCTTAGAGTGGGGAGGGGACCTGGACACGTGGGCAGGGGGCAAGATGAGGTTTTGCACCAGAAGGTGGGGGAGCCTCCTGGGGGTTTGCGCTTGGCTGAGGGGACACCTTTGCCCACCCCGTCCCAGAGCCTTTGGGGTCCTTCCTGGGGCAGAAACTGGACCCCGGAATAGGCCTGAGGAAGACCCCAGTCAGGCCACAGGGCCTTGAGGCCACAGGGCCAGGCCACTGCCCACATACACGCTGGGGACCCTGTGTCCTTCGCCAGGCCTCTCTCCTCCGCACTCAGCTGGCAGCGAGCATGCTGTTTGAGACAGGGAGCTCCTGTCCCCTAGACTGCACTTGGTATTCCCGGGGCTGGGCTTTCTTGACCCGGAGCCAAGCACATCGCCTGTTGTTGGAGGCTCTCAGCCTTGCCGGGCACAGCCCTTGGGGCACCCTTCCCTCCATCCCCCGCCCTGCTCCCTCACTCACACCCCTGGTGGATCTGGGACAGGTCCTCCCTCCCCTGGGGCTCCAGCCTCACAGGTTGGGGTTGGGGTTGGGGCCTGTTGCCTCGGGCCGGGCCCCTGTCCCTGTCTCTCCAGGATTTCCCGAGGGGCCTTGGGCTCCTGGTGGCTATCTCTGGGCCCAATGGTGCACGCTGGCTGCTGATATGTGTGACGGGAAGGGGGGTCTTCCTGTTCTCTGTCGTTCCAGTATGGAGGGGTGGGACTGGCATCCACAAGACCCTAGTTCAGAGGGTACTGTCCCACCGAGTCCATCTAATCCAACCTCGGCCAGAGCCAGGGATCCCCTTTCATGTTGCCATCACCCCTGAAGAGGGCCTGAGTATGTTTCTTCTGTTGTGGGGCTCAGGGGTGTTGTGGCCATTGGGCACTGGGAGTGGGGAGAAGCCAGCGGGGCCGAGGGGCCTCCTCCAGGGAGCCCTGCCACTTGTGGGAACGGTCCCTTCTCCTTCCCCATGTGGACCCAGGACCAAGGAATCTCTTTATACTGGAGGCCCCAACAGCTGCTAAGCCGCCCTGCCTCAACACACACAGAAGCAGACTGTGAAGTTGCGGGGCCATCATGACCCCTACAAGGATGCCAGAGAGTGTCTCCATGTGTCATTCTTATGTCACACCTGTCAAGCTTTAGGAAACGTTGCCTGAGTCTAGCACTTCCGGGCACAGTGAAAAAGCCACATCAAAGTCCTCCAGTCTATGCCACCGAAGGATGGTTAAGACTGCGTTTAGGACACCGTGGATGACGTCCGCACATGACCGTGGCACGGTGACAAGAAAAGAGCACCGGGAGCAAAGTCCTAAAAGACCCGCTGTCCCCTTGATCAGGTCAGCCCCCTCCTTTGTCCTTCATGTCACCCCTCTTCCTGCCTTCCTAAGGACCGATGTGCAAGCCTTCTGGGCATTTCTGTGGGCATGGTCCCAGTGATCCAGAGCCACGTCCAGAATTGCCAAGAGGCGCTGCGGACGACGGACCGCCCTGGGCTTGCGAGGCTGCTGGAGGAAGGTCGGGCCGGCCCACTCGCTCCGTGCCCCCAGCAGGCCCCCTGCCCCAGGGCTGGTGGGCTGGGGCACACGTGTGTTTATTTATTCACGGTCCTGCAGCCCTGGGTCTGACTGGCAAGGAAACCACCCAGGTGGGGCTCTGGTGCCAGGGCCAGGGCCTAAATCCTCCCAGAGGAGAGCTGCACTGGGGGCCGGGGATGGCCTCAGGGAATGCAAGGAGAAGCATCCTGGTCATGGGGGAAAGGGCCCCTGAAGGGCCTAGAGGGAAAGAAGGAGCCAAGGACAGGGGGAGTGACTGAGAGGCAAGCACCATCCTGCCTGCCCTGCAGGTGGCCTCCATGGTGACTCGGGGCTCTAGCAGACCTAGCTAGGGAAGCCACTGCCTTCCACCTCTGTGGGACACACCTGCTCAGAAGAGGGGTCAAGGACACATCCTGGGC
>PISX010021148.1:0-34258 GCA_004024625.1 Mellivora capensis
AAAAAAAGTGTTATCCATTTAAATGTAAAATAATGTTTCTAACTCAGGACTAATAGAATATATATCATGTTGTTATTTTGTAGTAGTTCATGATCTACCAACTCTTGGGAGGGTGACGCAGGAAATGCATCTGTAATAGTTGGTTAGGGCTGCTGGTCCATAGGCAAGACCCAAGAGCATTGGGTCTCATTGTTTGGGCCTTTTAGCAGCATCCTCCATCACATGCCTATTGGTATCAATCTTACTAATAACTGAGTGCCAATGTGTTCCAGGAGAGTCCACATTTCTTCACATACCACAATCTTAGTTCATCATCAGAACTCTGTAAATATTCATGAAAGAGGTTATGTAGATCAGGAGTTGACATATCATTTTTCTGTCAAAGTTCCCCTGGTATTTTCTACTGTGGGCCATACTACCTCTGTCACTACTACTCAGCTCAACTGCATGTAGACTAATGGATATTGTTGAGTAACAATGAAGCTTTATTTACAAAGACAAGCAGCAGCTGGATAACATGCCAAATCCTGATATGGATCACAGAGCTGGGTCTGACTAATTCCAAAGTTTATAACCGTAGATACAGAAAAACCACTTAAGATTAATACTCTTATTTTCTCGGTTATCAAATGAAAGTAAATTACCTCTGTAAAATCCCCCACATACACACGTAATTTTTAATTCATGAAATTACATTCACTCTGTTTGTTCCTCACTTTGGCAGAATGGATTAGTATCATCCATTTGGGAATCTGAGAGAAAAGAAAAGATAGAAAGATTCTGAGCATCAATTGGAACAAAAGAATAATGAACTTTTTTAAAAAAAAATGTCTTCCTTTATGGGAAAAGAGGTACTGTTACTTTCATTGTTGACAGAGAAAGGGAATTGGCCAAAGAGATTTATAGAAATAAAAGATGGCTTAACAGCAAGTGCTGTGTGAAGGGAAAGTCAATCCAGTAATACGGTTGACAAAGGTTAACCACAAAAGAAACCTCAAATCTGTGTTCAATATGAGGGCAATTAGAAGGGAAACCACAATACATCTCTTACCCTAAGGATATGATCAGATCTAACTGACAAGATGTGCTTTAAATAGGAAACTTCTACTCATAAGAACGTTTTTGTAGTTACATGTCTTATTACATGGACTAATAGTCTAAACACGCAGGAGCAACCCACATGTGAAACTTAGCCTACACTCTGAAATGAATAGTGAACACTACAAGTCATATGCTCTCTCTTGCCTTCCTCACAAATAGTATTTCCTACAGAGATACTCTTTTCATATTTTTTTTGAAAGAGAGAAGACATATCTTAAAGACACACTGTTATTGGACAAGACTTAATTTGCCTTCCCCAGCAGATGTTCACAACTCATATTAAAAATGCATTTGGGGCGCCTGGGTGGCTCAGTCAATCATCAGACTCCTGATTTTGGCTCAGTCATGATCTCGGCCTCCTGGGATCAGAGCCCCACCTTGGGCTCCATGTTCATTGGGGAGTATGTTTCTCCCTCTGCCCCTTCCCCATTCATGCTCTCTCTCTCTCTCAAATAAATAAATCTTTTAAAAACATGCATTTGATAATACAAAATCAGGTGGTCCCAGTAAATGATCCTATTCTTTATTCTCATTCAATTCTTTATGTCATTGTTATTTAGCAGTGTTTTCTCTGAAACTACATCTCACTTATATTTGTATTTGTGTGTTTATGGGAAGAATTTTTTTTATAACAAGGTGATTAAAAACTCTATTAAATACCAAATCTATAATTCCCTAGTTGTGTGATCTTAAATAAACAATGATTCCTTTTATGAAAAATGGGAATATTTGGGTTACTTGCTTTAGAGAGAGAGTGCTGGCAACTACTGAATTGAATAGATAATTACTAGAGAAGTTCGTCTTGTGTCCCTATCACCTCATGCTTGGTGAAAACAACTGTTGTCTAACTGATTTTGATGCCACTCTTGCTTCTCCTTCAGTCTACCATCTGAGCAGCAAACAAACTAATTTACATGTAGATCAAGTATGACATTCCACCGCTCAGCACAAAAGCTCAAATGGCTTGAGATCGTATTTGAAATAAAATCCAAAAAATTTTATTCATGACCCTACCACTTCTCCAATTTTTTTGCCACTGAACTCCTCACTCATTCTACTAAAATCACAGTGGTTTTCTTGTTTTGTTAAAGTGCAAAAAGCTTTTGTACAGGTTATGACATTTATTCTTCCCTTAGTCATTCATCTGATCATCTCTACTCCTTCCATGTCTCTACTCAAATGTCCCTTTATTATGGAACCTAATATCCTGCCCCAAATAACTCAACCCCTGTGCATGTTTTAGTCCCTCTCTCTTCTCTTCAGGGTCCCCACAATTACGTCCTGTTGGTCTTCCTTCGTACCCCTTCTAGTCTCAATGAACTTCTTTCAATTATCTTTATTTTTTTCAAGTTTTTTTTTTTAAATTCCAGTGAGCTAACAGTGTAATATGTTTCAAGTGTAGAATTTAGTGATTCATCACTTACATACAATATCCACTGCTCAACACAAGTGCCCTCCTTAATACCTATCATACATCTAGCCCATTCCCCTGCCCACCTCCCTTCCAGCAACCCTTATTGTTCTCTCTAGTTAAAAGTCCTTTTTATGGTTAGCCTTCTTCTTCTTCTTCTTTTTTTTTTTCTCCCTATGTTCATCTGTTTTGGAAGTCCCAGCCTCTTAAATTCCACATGAGTGAAATCATATGGTATTTCTCTTTCTCTGGCTGAGTTATTTCACTTAGTGGGATACTTTTGAGCTCCATCCATGTCATTGCAAATAGAAAGATTTCATTGTTTTGGTGGCTGATATTCCATACCACATTTTCTTTATGCATTCATCAGTTGGTGGATATTTAGGCTGTTTCCATAATTTGGCTATTGTTGATAATGCTGCTATAAATATCGGGTCCATGTGCCCCTTCAAATCAACATTTTGTATCCTTTGGGTAAATACTTGGTAGTGCAATTGCCAGGTCTTAGGGTATCTATTTTTACCTTTTCGAGGAAAACGTTTTTAGTTATTTTCCAGAGTGGCTGCACCAATTTGCATTCCCACCCATAGTGTAAAAGCATTTCTCTTTCTCTGCATCCATGCCAACACCTGTCATTTCCAGTGTTAATTTTGACCATTCTGACAAGTGTGAAGTAATATCTCATTGCAGATTTGATTTGTAGTTCTCTGATAATGAGTGATGTTGAGCATCATTTCATGTGTCTGCTAGTCATCTCTGTGTCTTCTTTGGAAAAATGTTCATATTTTCTGCACATTTTTTAACTGGATTATTTGGTTTTGGGGGGTGTTGTGTTTGATAAGTTCTTTACAGATTTTGGATACCCTTTATCAGATATGTCATTGCAAATATCTTCTCCCATTCTACAGGTTGCCTTTTAGTTTTGCGGATTGTTTCCTTCCCTGTGCAGAAGCTTTTTATGTTGGTGAAGTCCCAATAGTTCATTTTTGCTTTTGTTTCTCTTGCCTCAGGAGACATTTGGTATAAGAAGTTGCCACAACCCATGTCAAAGAACATGCCTGTGTTCTCCTCTAGGAATTTTGATAGTTTCCTGTTTCATATTTAGTTAGGTCTTTTATCCATTTCAAATTTATTTTTGCGTATAGTGTAAGACAGTAGTCCAGTTTCATTCTTTGGCAAGTTGTTGTCTAGTTTTCCCACATCATTTATTGAAGAGACTGTTCCCCCCACTCACTGGATCTTCTTTCCTGCTTTGTTGAAGTTTAATTGACCAGATAGTTATGGGTTCATTTCTGGGTTTTCTGTTCTGTTACAGTGATTTATGCATCTGTTTTTTGTGCCAGTAACATACTGTCTTGCTCATTATAGCTTTGTCATATAACTTGAAGTCTGGATTGTGATGCCTCTGGCTTTATTTTTCCTTTTCAAGATTACTTTGGCTATTCGGGATCTTTTAAGAAACTTTAAATTGTTTGTTTTAGCTCTGTGAAAAATACTGTTGGTATTTTGATAAGAATTGCATTAAATGTTTCAATTGCTTTAGGTAGGATAGACACATTTATAGTATTTGTTCTTTCAATCCATGGGCATGGAATGCTTTTCCATTTCTATGTGTCATCTTCAGTTTCTTTCATGAGTGTTTTATAGTTTTCAGAGTCCAGTCTTTTACCTCATTGGTTATGTTTATTCCTAAGTATCTTATGTTTTTAGACCTAAGGATACCTGCAGATTGAAAGTGAGGGGACAGAGAAATATGTATCATGCAAATGGATGTTAAAAGAAAGCTGGAGTAGTAATACTTACATCAGATAAACTAAATTTTAAACCAAGAGATGAAGAAGGGCACTATATCATAATGAAGGGGTCTATCCAAGAAGATATAACAATTATAAATATTTATCCTCGCAACTTGGGAGCACTTAAATATATAAAACAATTAATAACAAATACAAAGGAACTCATTTATAGTAATAAAATAACAATAGGAGACTTCAACACCCCACTTACATAAATAGAAAGATCATCTAAGCAGAAAATCAACAAGGAAGTAATGGCTTTGAATGACACACTCGACTAGATGGACCTAATAGACATATTCAGAACATTTCATCCTAAAGCAGTAGAGCACACATTCTTTTCAAGGGCACATGGGACATTTTCCAGAATAGGTCATGAATCAGGCCTCAACACAATAGGTCATGTAGCAAGTCTCAACAAGTACAGAAAGACTGAAATCCTATCATGCATATTTTCTGATCATAATGCCATGAAGCTTGACCACAAATACATGGAAGTTAAAAAAACATGCTACTAAAAAATGAATGCGTCAACCAGGAAATTCAAGAAGAAATTAAAAAAAAAAAGAATACGTGGAAACAAATGAGAGTGAAAACATGATGGTCCAAAACCTTTGTGATGCAGCAAAAGTGGCCATAAGAGGGAAGTAGAGAAAAATCTCAAATAAACAATTTAACCTTATACCTAAAGGAGCTAGAAAAAGAACAAATGAAACCTTCTGCTGAAGCCAGCAGAAGAAGGGAAATAATAAAGATTACACCAGAAATAAATGATGCAGAAACAAACAAACAAAAATCAGTGAAACGGATCAATGAAACCAGGAGCTGCTTCTTTGAAAGAATTAATAAACTGACAAATGCCTAGCAATACTTATCAAAAAGAAGAGAGAGGAACCAAATAAGTAAAAAAAAAAATGAGAGAGGAGAAATAACAGCCAATACCACAAAAATACAAACACTTATAAGAGAATATTATGAAAAATTACACACCTACAAACTGGACAGTCTGGAAGAAATGGATACATTCCTAGAAACTTATAAACTACCAAAACTGAAACAGGAAGAAATAGAAAACATAAATAGACTGATAACCAGCAAAGAAATTGAATTACTAATCAAAAATTTCCCAAAAAACAGAAGTCCAGTGCCAGACGGCCTCACAGGGGAATTCTACCAAACATTTAAAGAAGCATTATTACCTGTTCTTCTCAAACTACTCCAAAAAATAGAAATGGAAAGAAAATTTCCACACTCATTCTATGAGACCAGCATAGCTTGATTCTAAAACCAGACAAAGATTCCACTAAAAAAAGAGAACTACAGACCAATATCCCTGACGAATATGGATGTAAAAATTCTCAACAAGATACTAGAGAATGGAATCCAACAGTACATTAAAAGAATTATTCACCATAATCAAGTGGGATTTATTCCTGGGTTACAAGGTGGTTTAATATTTGCAAATCAATCAATGTAATGTACCACATTAATAAAAGAAAGGGTAAGAACCATATGATCCTCGCAAAAGATACAGAAAAAGCATTTGACAAAGTACAACATCCATTCATGATAAAAATCCTCAACAAAGTAGTGATAGAAGGAACATACTTCGATGTTGTAAAGGCCAAGACCCACAGGAAATATCATCCTCAATGTGGAAAAATTGAGAGCTTTCCCTCTATAGTCAGAACAGAGCAGGGATGTCCACTCTCACCACTCTTATTTAACATAGTACTGGAAGTCCTAGCCTCAGCAATCAGACAACAAAAAAGAAATAAAAGCATCCAAATCAGGGGCACCTGAGTGGCTCAGTCATTAAGCATCGTCCTTCAGCTCAGGTCACCATCCCAGGGTCCTGGGATTGAGTCCTGCATTGGGCTCCCTGATCAGCAGGGAGTCTGTTTCTCCCTCTTCCACTCCCCCTACTTATGTTCCCTCTCTCACTGTGTCTTTCTCTATCAAATAAATAAATAAAATCTTTAAAAAAAAAAGCATCCAAATCAGCAAAGAAGTCAAACTTTGACTATTTGCAGATGGCATGATACTCCATATAGCAAACACAAAAGACTCCACCAAAAAAGCGCTAGGACTGAGATATGAATTCCATAAAGTCACAGGATACAAAATCAATGTACAGAAATTAGTTGCAGCAGAAAGAGAAATCAAAGAATCCATCCCATTTGTAATTGCACCAATTACCTTCATACTTGCTTCCAGTCAGAGGGTAACAAGAGGCCAATCTTAATTTTAGTAAGTGATGTGAGGTATGAAGATAGATATGGAGATGGGAATATAGCCATTCAATAAATATATTTTTAAAAGATTTTATTTACTTATATGAGAGAGAGCAAGAGCACGAGTGGTAGGGCAGAGTAGAGGGAGAGGGAGAAGCAGGCTCCCCACTAAGCAGAGAGCCAGACACACGGCTGGATCCCAGGAGCCTGAGATCATGACTTGAGCCAAAGGGAGATGCTTAACTGAGTCACCCAGGTGACTCTCAAGAAATATTTTTGAAAAGAAATGATTTTCCTCATGAATTATATCAATGCCTTTGTCAAAGGAAATTTGACTATGTATGTGTGGTTTGATTTTTTGGACGTTTACCCTGTTCCTGATGTATTTGCCTATCCTTTACCAGCACCATGCTGTCTTGATTTCTGTTCCTTTATACCAGGAATTGACAATTCATTTCTGTAAAAGCCAGATAATGAATATTTTATCCTTTAGGGACCACACTACATATTCTTCTTTATTTCTACATCCCTTTGAAATGTAAAAACCGTTTTAGATTTTAGACCCTCCAAAAAGAATTCACAGTAGGAATTGGCCCACAGTCTTTTGATTTCCAGTTGCAGATATTCAATTATTATTCCAATAAATAAATCAAGTAATATAAATTCTATATTTTTTTTCTTTCAAAATTTGATACTTCAACTTTATCTAAATTTAGTATCATATTATCAATATTTATTAAAAAACAGGATTGTGGTTGTAATTGCATTGAATTTACAGATTAATTGTAGAATAATATCTTTATTGTTCTAAAATCATATACTTGAATGGCTATTCCAATTAATTTCATAACTGAAAATGATCAAATAATTGAATATTCAGCCTACCGAAACAACTCACTAAAATAATTTGCTCACTTGGTAATGCCACAGTCTTGTTTTAACATGTGTGTTTGTTTGGTTGTTTGTTTTGTGTGGTGATAAATGCATTATTCTGTAATGCTGTGAAATGAAACTCTGGGCTTTTTCCACTTCTTATCACCAACTAGAAAGTGGCAAAGGGTCTTAGATCATTTTTACCTAGAAACTGGAAGAAAGAATGCATAAACTGTGGTCATGATCCATAGCTTTTCAGACTGGAAAACACCAATCTTCTGTAACGACAAATTCAGGAACTTGGCGGCTAATTGTAAACCACAAAAATGACTGGATGGCAGCATAGTCACATGGTTCACTTTATTTGTCTTAGTGATAAAATATGAATAACTATTAGCTCAATCTGGACACTGAGGTTTATATCAGTCATGGAGACCCCAATTTAATTGAAAGGCTCCTGAATGACAAGACCTCTATGTTCATGACATGAAGGCTGCTTAAATTAAATAAATAAACAAACAAACAAATAAATAATTACTCAAGAGTTTTCATGGATTCTGTGGCTGACCTTTCTGTAGGTGTCTTGTTATGCTTTCACACTTTCATTTTATGCTCCTTACATTCATGTTATCTTGTCTTTTACCCAAAGCACAAATTCAGGTTAGTTTAGTATAATTCTGAACCATTAAAAAAGGAGTTCTTTTAAAATTTTTCCTCATCTCATTTGTCTGCATTAAACTTCCCAGTATTGCATTTGTCATCTATTAGCCTTATTATTGGCCACATTGTTCCCAATTATTTACTGATCTTCTTAATTTAGAATCACAAGGAATCATAGTTTCAGAACATTTTCTGATTCAGTTATTGCAAAACACTGATAATAACACAGTAGCTAATTGGAAATTCTCTTCCACTTTAATGCCAAACCTTTCCACTATTATATTTTTATCCTTCAGAAAATATCTAGGGACGCCTGGGTCACTCAGTTGGTTAAGCAGCTGCCTTCGGCTCAGGTCGTGATCCCAGAGTCCCGGCATAGAGTCCCGTATCAGGCTCCCAGCTCCATGGGGAGTCTGCTTCTCCCTCTGACCTCCCCTCTCATGCTCTCTCTCTCGCTCTCTCTCAAATAAATAAATAAAATCTTAAAAAAAAATTTAGAGTGGTATTTTTTTAAAATATTGAGATATGTAAATACCACAAATATTCCATACTCTATTATAAGTAATATTTTGAGACAAAACTAATCACATAAATTATCTCTACTAATAATTCTTCTGAATATTTTAACAAATATATGTATACAAAATCATAGGTCTTATTAATATTAGTCAAATATGTATCAGAACATAAGTTTACCCAATTAAAAATTAAAGTTTCTTAGAGTCTTCCCATTAGATGTGATACTACAACAAAGTACAATTAAAGCATTTGAAAGTAAGTCATGCCAATTAATTTTTCATCATTTAGTTTCTTCTGTTTCCCTTGCTTATGTAAGGATACATTTTAATATCTTCCTATTTTATAGTAAATAAATAAAATTCACTAAATGCTGAGTTTTGTAGTACTTCATTGACTAAATTTTTTTTAAAGATATTATTTATTTATTAGACAGAGATCACAAGTAGGCAGACAGCCAGGCAGAGAGAGAGGAAGGGAAGCAGGCTCCCTGACAAGCAGAGAGCCTGATGCGGTGCTTGATCCCAGGACACTGGGATCATGACTCGAGCTGAAGGCAGAGGCTTTAACCCACTGAGCCACCTAGGCGCTCCTGACTAAATATTTTTGTTTAAATTTTCAAACATATTTTGAATTAAAAGACATTGCAATTTATATATTTCACTTACAAAAATATTTAATATCATTGCAAGACACTTTTTGATCCAAGCACAGTAAAGTTTTGAAATTTCTAAAATACAATAATCAGAAAAAAAACTGTATTACAAGGCTAATTTTTGCCAACATCAGCTATATCACAAAACTTTATAGTTCAGTTAATTAATTTATTTTTTTTTAAAGATTTTATTTATCCATTTGACAGAGATCACAAGTAGACAGAGAGGCAGGCAGAGAGAGAGAGGAAGGGAAGCAGGCTCCTCGCTGAGCAGGGAGCCCGATGTGGGGCTCAATCCCAGGATCCTGAGATCATGACCCAAGCCGAAGGCAGAGGCCTCAACCCACTGAGCCGCCCAGGCGCCCCTATAGTTCAGTTACTTTAAATATACTTAAAAACAGGGGCGCCTGGGTGGCTCAGTGGGTTAAAGCCTCTGCCTTTGGCTTGGGTCATGATCCTGGGGTCCTGGGATCGAGCCCTGCATCAGGCTCTCTGCTCAGCAGGGAGCCTGCTTCCCCTCCTCTCTCTGCCTGCCTCTCTGCCTACTTGTGATCTCTCTCTGTCAAATAAATAAATAAATAAAATCTTTAAAAAATATACTTAAAAATACTGTAAATGTTGTCAAATATAGCTTCTATTTCAATAGGTACATTAGTGCAGTTTATTTGGACATGGAAATGAATGCTACATGGGCCACAAACAATTCCCAGTACACTCCTGCTCCATAGGTTTTGTTAGAACATTGTTTTACCAAGCTTCTGCGCCTCTACAATATTTGTATTCATATTGTCACCACAAAAACAAATAATTTTATCTTGTATTTGAACATTTTAACTGAATTTGCAATAGCAAATACACTTAAAAATAAAAAATCTTTAAAAAATGAAATTTCCATTTGCTTCTTTTAGTAAGATTTCAGTTTCTCTACTGAAATTCTTCATCCTTCCACTCTAATTCCAATACATATATACTAATCACAAAAGTTATTTTAAACTTTTATTACTCAGTATTTTTCTTTATTACAGATTCTATTTCTTTGTTTCTCTGAATATCTCAAATATTTTTATTCTGTCATAGAGAGTATGGAAGAGACTGTGGTAGATAATATTTATTCTCAGAGAAGAACTGCCCCTTTTTCCGTAGGGCTTCATGTATGAAGATCTTATTTTTATACCTTAATCCAGAATTGAGCTTTAGTTAATGTCAACCAGCACTGGCTTCATAAAATTTAAAGTTAGTATCAATTACTTCTCTTCCAAAGGGTTGGAATATAATCACCACTAGATTCCAGAGAGATCTCTCTGCTTTACAGCCCTGCATCTCCATGAAAAGCCAGTGGAGAACAAAAGTGGGAAAAGAATACTTTTGTTTCTGCCTCTGGGCCTTTCCATAATTCAGTCTGTCACTCTAGTCTACAAGTTCTGAAATTTGGCAGGTAACTAATACCAACATCACCAGTATTGGACCAAAGTGACATCATGTGCCTTCTGATACGATGTATTCTGAAGAATTGCTTAAATTGATCCTAATCATGAGGAAATATCAGACAAAGCCAAATAGACATTATACAAAATAAGCAAACAAACGAAAACTTGGTCTTGTACTCTTAATAAAATATCAAGCTAAGAAACACAAAGAAAGGCAGGGAGACTAATCTGGATTAGAGAAGAATACAAGGACATGACAACTAAAGGCAATGCATATCATGGACCAGGGATGGAAAGAGCTGTAAAGGACGTAACTGCGACAACCTGACAAAATTTGAATATGGACTATGGATTAGGTAATAACATTTTTTCAAAGCTAATTTTTTAAAAATTTTGATGATTTAAGAGAATGTTCATATTATTCACAAACACATACTAACACATATAAGGTAAATTTCTATAACTTGTTCTAAAATAGCTCAGGAAAATATATGTATTGATAGGTCAGTGGATCAATAGGATAGAGAGCAGATGATAAAGACAATGAGGCAAAGTATAAACAAATAATCAATTGGAGAAAGAAGGATATAGACTCTCTTTGTACCATTCTTGCATCTTTTCTATAAATTTGAAAATACATCAAAATAAAAAAGTGACAAAAATAAACCTTTCTTTGGGGTGCCTGGGTGGCTCAGTCAGTTAAGTATCTAACTCTTGGTTTCAGCTCAGGTCATGATCTCAAGGTCATGGGACCAAGCCCCCCATTGGGCCCATGCTCACCATGGAGTCTGCTTGAGATTCCCTCTCTCCCTCTGCCCTCACCGTGTGCTGTCTGTCTCTCTCAAATAAATAAATACAATCTCTTAAAAAAACCTAAACTATCTTTAACTGTTTCCCTTACTCCTGTCATATCTCCTGATGGGGTTAATTCCATTTCCATCATGCCTCCCCAGGGAAAAAAAGATCATTAATTTTGTCTCTCCTAAGGTGTGCACTTGGAATTTAGTTCATTTAGACAGTTTTCAGCCTTAACTCTGAATGGTTTTAAAAATATTTGCTGGCTTTCTCCTGTTTGAGTAGAAGTGATGATTTTGCAAGCTCCTTTGCCCTAATCTGAAATGGTAAGGTTTCCACATACAGTCTTATAATAATTATTAACTATTAGAATAGATGCTAATGTTTTTCAAACAGATTTATGTCTTGGGACTTTAATGTGAGAAATTTAGACATATGGCCACTCCAATTATTAAAAATGATAATTTTCTCTATGGATTGCTTTGAAAATGTATTCTTCTTTATCATCATTAGAGAAATTTTTCCTACTGCTTCACAATGATCTTGAGATCCATGGTCCTGCATTTTATTCCTTACATGGTTATGCAATTTTATTCTATAGTTCCTAAAAAACTAAGAAAAGATTTATAATGATTTTTATCCAAGGGTAAAGTTGTAGTCAAATTATAAGTTCTAGATTCCTTTTATAAAAAACTACTTCAATAACTCCGAAGCTATTCTGTGTTCTGATTATGATGTTTGGGGTTACGTGTCATTATCTTAGCTTCCTAGATAACCAAGTTTCTTTCAATTTCCTCAAGCTGTAGCATTGCTATGAATTCCATACAAAAATATTTTAAAAGAAAAAAGTTTAATTTTTTCTTTTATAAAATTATTATAGAATAAAAAATACAAAGTTCAAATAAACTTTTATTTGGTCATTGATATATTGAGAAGTTACTATGTACCAGTTATTGCTCAGCTAGGAAAATATATCAGTGAATGAAATACATCTCCTCCCTTTAGAGTTTATACTTACATTCTACTATTCTACAATAAAAAGTAAATAAAATAAATTAGTCATATGGCAAAATAGAACATACTACAGAGAAAATGAAAAAAATAAAGCAGATTCTAAGGGGTCAGGAATATTGACATATATGCGTTTTTAAATAGGCTTCTCTGGGACGGCCTGCCCGTGAAGGTGGCACTTGAAGAAGAATTGAATGTAACTAGTGGCTGAGGGGGGGAAAAAAAGTCAACTCTAAGACATAACTACTCTTAAATTTTTTCAGTCTTTTTTCTATAGATAGCAATATGTTTATGTTTCTTATAACTTGTGATTTGTTTGTCACTTAGCCACATATTTTTTTAAAAAATTGTTAAAACTTTTTAAATAGTGTTCTGGAATAGTGATTCTCCAAGCGTTCCAGGGTACCTCTAAATTCCATAGAAGTACCTCACAGGATACAATTTATGGTCAGGAGAAACTAAATAAATCCTTAGCTGCCTTACTTCTTGATTAGAGAATTGAGCACCATATACATTTCATTTGGGAGAATAAAATGCAAGTACTAAAGAAGTTTGGAAAAATGTATGTTTTCCCTACTTTGTTAGTCTGTGATGTAATTTTATGAATTACTCCCATATGCTTATGTTCCCTTATATATGTGTGTATATACTAATGTCTATGTATACGTACATACAAACACACATACCCTCAATATGATGATGGATAGTTGGAACACAGGCAGACAGGGACAAGGGGTTCCCACCCTAAGAGGAAACCACCCTTAAAAGGATTTTATACCACCTCAGAAGGAACCCTCCACCCTTTCCCATGTGACTGATAGGTGACAAAAACCTGGTTGGATGACAGGCACAGGGAAAATCCCCAGACTTAGAAACTCTGGTGGCAACCCTCTTGGGTCCCTTCCCTCCTCAGGAGCTTTGTCCTATCACTTTCCTGTTGCTCAATAAACATTGCTTTGCTGCCCACAACTCAGTCTAGTCTACTTCTTCATTCTTTGAAGGGTGTGACCAAGAACCGTGGGCACCAAAGGAAAAAATCCTGTAGCAAATAGACATCTCTGCAACTCTCTATGTTCAACAATAGAATGGAATTATGTATGTAAATACTATATGTAATTGAAACATGTTTTGTTAAATTACCCTATAGCAAGGCTATTTATATTTTTACAATCATTATTTAAATGTAGCCATTTATCTGAATACTTCTTTATACAGTATTTTAATTGTGAGTCTAGTTGAAAAGGAATAGTATCAGTGGTATGTTTTATATTGGCTATTTTTTCAAAGGATGTTGATATCCCCATCATGTAATTAGATACACAAAATAAGCACTGTTGAATGTTTGGAAAAGTAAATTCCATTCCAATTCCAAAGATCTATAAAAGATACTATTGCATTTTAGTCAGTTGGTGGAAAGCGGGACTTGAAATTGCTTACTGTGCTTTAACTCCTCCTCTCTCTAGTCCATCTTTGTAAGCTAATTAATGTTATGTGTCCAAGAGATAGACGGGTGTCCTAGGTTCTAGGGTGGATGCTGAGATTGGCCATTGTACATACAGCAGTAGATCTCTATAAGATATAGATGAAGCTTTTCCTGTTAGTACTTCAGTGCTTATGCATGTGCTGTGTAGGCAAGACTAAGAAGTAAGAAGGAAAATATGTGTAGCAAAAATAATATACTACACTTGGAAAATGGTTGTTTTGCCTTATTAACAAAGATAAATCTATAGAAAAGAAATCATTTGGCTGATTTAGTTGGTTGGGGAATTCATTTGTTCCCAGAGAAGTTATATTAGGATTCCATCCAGTTCCTCATAATGTATCTGGATGCAAGAAATTTAATTTATGTTTTAAATACAGTAAATGTTCTAGATTAAGGACCGAGTACCTGCCAAATTTTAAGCTCATCTGTTCTATTTTTTGCTTAAGAAATGAGAAAAAAGTATCAAACTGTATAAAACCAAATTATTTGTTTCTTAATTTTTTAATTTGCTTATTTGTATCAAATTTTGGAGAGACCTTGTCAGGCTGGTACCTATATACTAGGATAGAGCCTGAGGGATATTTAAAAAAATCAATTTTCAACTAAACATACTGCCATTTGCATCTAACTTTACTTTGTAAAATGTCCTGGAAAAGTGCTTGTTTTTTAATTTGCTGATGAGTTTGGAATGTTAATAATAGTAAGTTTAATATAGAAAAAACAAGATGTATGACAAATGTTTGAGAAAACTAAGTGACATTGTTTTCTATTATAGTTATACAAATGATTAGTCTTTTTAAATACCTTAAGTCCAGTAATAAACTTTCTGTATCATGGCTATTCCCTACCATCACCTTTTCCTTGATCCTAATTGTTCCTTGTCTTTTTTTTTTTTTTTTAAGATTTTATATATTTATTTGACAGACAGAGATCACAAGTAGGCAGAGAGGCAGGAAGAGAAAGAGAGGGAAGCAGGCTCCCTGCCGAGCAGAGAGCCTGACACAGAACTCAATCCCAGGACCCTGAACATGACCCAAGCAGAAAGCAGAGGCTTAACCCACTGAGCCACCCAAGTGCCCATCTTTTTTTTTTTTTTTTTAATTAGTTAGCATACAGTTGTAATATTAGTTTCAGGTATACAGTATAGTGATTCAGGATTCAAGACCTTGGATTTCAGTGATAACTTGACTGCCATTTCTAAGTTAGGCTGGGCCTACGTTAGGCAAGAGTGAAATTTTTATTTATTTATTTATTTATTTTTTTAATTTGTCAGAGAGAGAGGAAGAGAGAGTGAGTGAGCACAGGCAGACAGAGTGGCAGGCAGAGGCAGAGGGAGAAGCAGGCTCCCCGCCGAGCAAAGGAGCCTGATGTGTGACTGGATCCCAGGACGCTGGGATCATGACCTGAGCTGAAGGCAGCCGCTTAACCAACTGAGCCACCCAGGCATCCCAAGAGTGAAATTTTTTAATGTTTCCTCATCCGTGAGGAATTATGGAAACTTGGGATAAAGAGCAGATATGTGTCTAATTTTAGGGACACCTGGGTGGCTCAGTCGGTTCAGCATCTGGCTCTTGGTTTTAGCTCACGTCATGATCTTGGGGTCCTGAGATCAATCCCTGGGTCAGGTTCCACACTTAGCAGGGATTCTGCTTGACATCCTCTTCCTCTCCCTCTGCTGCTCCCCTGATCTCTCTCTCCCTCTTTCTCAAATAAATAAATGGATCTTTAAGTGTGTGTGTGTGTCTAATTTTAAAGGTCTTTGGTTCTCTTCTAAAGAATCAGCTCTTTTATTCACTAAGAAAAATAAAATCATATAGAGTGATAATAAATGTATATATGAGGACTAATTAATTCAAATAAGTTACCAATTAGATTGTATAAATAGTTAAGTGATATGAGAGAAGAAAGATTTGAGACTGACTGCAAGGTTTATGGTTTGAGTGTTATACAATAAAACTGTATGCTATTAGCTAATAAAAGTTTGTAGAAAGTCAACTAGGCATTGATTTGTATATATGTATATAAAAAGAGAAAATTCAAGAAAGAAAATGGGTAATTGGGCCAAATTCCGATATGTGTGTGTATGTGGAGGCTTCCCCACACCAAAAAGAATTCAGCTCAATTCTGGTACTGTCCACCTAGAGATGGCATCAGATTCCACAGTAGTCAGCTCAGTCCCACAAGACCCCCTTCCTCTTCAGATGCTAATCCAAGCCCAGGTTGTTACTCGTGCTTCTGAGCAACCTGCTACAAATTGAAAATTCCAAAGACCTTTCCCAACTCAGGATACCAATCACAAGTCCAGGTTGTTACCTGTACTTCTGACCAACTGGCCATAAATCAAAGGTTCCCACAACCCTCTCCTTGGTTAAATTAAGTTGCTAGAATAGATCAAAGAACTCATTTAGTTCTGATTAAATCCATTTAATCAGTGGATTACCAGTTTATTACAAAGGATACTAAGGGATGCAAATCAAAAGCCAGAGGAAGAGATACAAATGGTAAGCTCCCTAATGAATCAGCTTCTGGCTTTATGGAGCTTAAGGCCCAACATGGTGGCATGTGGGAAGCATTTTGGCTCCCCAACTTGGAAGATCTCCGAATCTCCTTCTTTCATCATTTTTTTGTGTGTGTGGAGGCTTCATTACATAAGCATGATTGATTAAATTATTGGCCATTGATCATTGGTAATTGATTCAGCCTCTAGCCCCATTCTCTCCCTGTACCCCCCTCTCTTACCCTTGAAATCAGAGGGTGGGACTGAAAGTTCCAACCCTCTATTCATGGTTGGTTTCCCAGGCAAAGAGCTCCATCCCTAAGTGTTGTCCAAAAGTTACCTCATTAACATAAACCAATTGTGGTAGAATGGGTCTTGTTACTCATAACAAGACACTCCTCTAATTTTTGTGGCTCTGAACAACTTCAGAAACCAAATATAACAAAAGATGCTCAGGGCGCCTGGGCAGCTCATTCGGTTAAGCTTTTGTCTTCAGCTCAGGTCATGATCCCAGGGTCCTGGGATTGAGTCCTGTGTTGGGCTCCCTACTCAGTGAAAAGTCTGCTTCTCCCTGTGCCTGCTGCTTCCCCTGCTTGTGCTCTCCCTCCCCCACCCCACAAATAAATAAATAAATACATAAAATCTTAAAAAAATACAGCAGCTTCTGCTTTAAAAAATTAAATAAATAATAAGATGCTCCCATTGCTTTTATGATCAGGAAATTCCAAGGAACACTGTGGGCCAGGAACTATGGATGAAGATCAACTATATATGAGAAATATATTTCTGTCATCTGAATGACCAAACATTTATATTTCTCATAAATTACAATATTGCAGAGGTCAGTTTAAAACATGTTGAATTTAATATGTCACATGACATATGCGAGATTTAAAACATGCAAAAGCACTCAAAGGGTAGTTATATTTTCATAGCTATAGAAAGGGTTATTAGCTACTATATAGGCGCAAGTTAAACTTGACAATGTGAAGTAATGCTAAAGCACAAAGAATAATAATGGGTGTTGATTTTACAATGTTCTTGATTTTAATAACAGAGACTGACAATAATAAATTGAGTGAAGTTTTTATTGGTAGTAATATAAAGAAAACTTTGCATTTAGACTCAGTTGCATTCCGGATTTAAAGTAATCTACTATTTCATGTATTGGAACTGATACCTCTAGTAATCTCTACACATAAGAGAAAATCTTTGGGTTTAAACATAGCCTTTATGTTTATTTCCTGATGGTAGATTGAATACACATGCAGTTGTGTTTGGCTTCTTAGCTTATAATTATTACGTTATATCTTCTTTCCCAGAAGATCATGTAAAAAAGAAGGCCCATCTGTACTCCCATGTTTATAGCAGCAATGGCCACTGTGGCCAAACTGTGGAAAGAACCAAGATGCCCTTCAGTGGACGAATGGATAAGGAAGATGTGGTCCATATACACTATGGAGTATTATGCCTCCATCAGAAAGGATGAATACCCAACTTTTGTAGCAACATGGACGGGACTGGAAGAGATTATGCTGAGTGAAATAAGTCATGCAGAGAGAATCAATTATCATATGGTTTCACTTGTTTGTGGAGCATAACAAATAACATGGAAGACATGGGGAGATGGAGAGGAGAAGGGAGTTGAGGGAAATTGGAAGGGGAGGTGAACCATGAGAGACTATGGACTCTGAAAAACAACCTGAGGGATTTTGAAGGGGCCGGGGGTGGGAGGTTAGGGTAGCCTGGCGGTGGGTATTTTGGAGAGCACGTGTTGCATGGAGCACTGGGTGTGGTGCAAAAACAATGAATACTGTAACGCTGAAAAATTTAAAAATTAAAAAAAAAAATTTGAAAAGAAAAAAAAAATATTCTGGCTAGGATGACTCAGGAAGTAAGGACTGTTCCAGGGATGAAAAACCAACCATTCCATCTAATGATGTTTCTGTATATAAGTTCTTTATCCCTAAAAATCAAACTACCACACAAAATTTAACTTCTTAAATATTCTACATTCCTCTGTTTTTCAGAATTGCATATTCTGCCTAGTAGGAAAAAGGTGGGGAGCTTAGATGACTATCTACTAGCTAAGTAGTTACTCTCTAGTATGACTGGGTTTAGAGTTTGAGTGAGGATATATGTTAAGATGGCAGCTGAACAAAACACTTGTGAATGCATGGATCGTGCATCTCTTCTTTCTCTTTATAAGTAAGTGTTTTAGATATATAACTCTGAAAAATTATATCTCCATACTTTCCTTCTTACTGGTTTTACTGTTTGCAAATTTTACTTATTAAGAAGAGTCCCCCAAATATATAGGAAAGTTGGAAAAATAAGCATTTATTATATTGAAATAACATGCACTAAATCTTCTGACATCAAATCCGGAAGCAAACTTAGCAGAGGAACAATTTAGAGTCTAACTGTGATCAGTTAGCTGTTGTTACAAATTGCAGCAACACAAACCATGCTCAAACTTAGTAGCTTAAAACATTTGGTCTTGATCTTACATTGGCAAAATAGCTGTGATTGATCTAGTCTGGGTGTGAATGTGTAGCTCTATTTTAGATTGTGGTGGCGGAGATGTCTGGGTCCCACCTCATTCTCCTTCTCTCATTTTTTCTGTGAACACAAACCTATGTGCTTCCTATTGTAATGCTAGAGAGCAAGAGTGGGTATAAACACATGAGGCCTTTTAGCTAGCCTTATAACCGGCCTACTGGTGCTTCTGCCCACATGCCCTTGGTTAAAGAAGCATGCTTAGTGAAATAAGTCAATCAGAGAAAGACAACTATCATATGATCTCCCTGATATGAGGAAGTGGAGATGCAACATGGGGGGTTTGGGGGGTAGGAAAAGAAGAAAAGAAACAAGATGGGATTGGTAGGGAGACAAACCATAAGTGACTCTTAAATCTCACAAAACAAACTGAGGGTTATGGACATTGCGGAGGGTATGTGCTGTGGTGACTGCTGTGAAGTGTGTAAACCTGGTGATTCACAGACCTGTACCCCTGGGGATAAAAATTCATTATATGTTTATTAAAAAATTTTAAAAAATTAAGAAAAAAAAGAAGCCATAGACTATTACGGGTTGAATTGCATATTCCCAAAACACATCAATATCTTAACTCTCAGGACCTAAAATATGACCTTAATTAGAAATAGGGTGTTTGCACATGATCACATTAAGCTGAAGTCATTTGGATGGGCCTTAATCCAATATAAAGCACTTAATTCTTACAAATTAAGAAAAACACCAAGGTATCCGAAGCAAGGAGAGAGGCACACAACTAATTCTCCCTCACGGCCTCAGAAGGAACCAGCTCTCCCAACTTTTTGATTTCAGAATTCTGGATTCTAACCTTGTGAGAAAATTATGTTTCTTTGGGATTTAGCAGGACATATTTTCTGTGTGTACATGCTCAGATACAGATAAATTATTTCTATTTTCCTGCCATTCACTTTTCATAATTTTGTATCCTGAATGAGAAACCTGCAGTGACATTCTGCACACCTAAGCAAGGTCAGCATCGTAACCCAAACCTTCTTCTATGTTTTTATCCAACTTCATAGATGACAACATTGAAGATATGGTATTTGTCTAAAGAGTAGAAACCATTTTCTTCAGCTATACTTAGTTTTCAAGAAGGTTAAAAAAAGGGGGGGTTAGTTGAGCACCCAAAGAAACAAAAGCTTTTCCAATTCATTACAAAAAAAAAAAAAAAAGGAACTAGCATTATTCACAAAGTTCCACAAATAGTTCTGAAGCTAGCTCTCTAAATGAATAGCATGTACACTGGGCAAAGGGAACCAATGAGTTCAATAAAGCAGAAAATCTATTAAAAACCTGCTACAAACAACAGCTTGTTATGGATGTTACAGGAATTTCTTTTGAAAATTTCCTTCCAGTTGCTTTTTCCATTTAGTAACTCTGTCAGTATTTATTGCATACTCGTTGGATACATACTGCATAAAACCTATGGAATACCACCTTCTAAGTGTGGAAACTTAGAAAATACACACTTAATATTCTGTGCATGTGGGAATTTAAACTCTGGAGTATACATAAAATAAATACTTATAACTAAATAATTATTTGTCTTGTAAATATATGTTCCAGGTATAATAAAAATATTAAAACAAATCAGCAGTAAAGTTTTTATCACAGACTTCAAACACTAGAACTAATACCTAGAAAATATTACCAACACTTTCTTTATTCAGGAATAAGTAGATTATAATATAGATATAATAATATAATATAATAATATATTATATATAATAATATAATATAGAATATAAATCTTTAATGTCAGGACCCCTCAGCTATATGAGCCCTTCTGAAGGCTCCAGGAAGATGTCTGTCAATGGAGTTACATGATCATATATATTTGGAAAATTTCACAAGTGAAAAACAAAAGAAAAATGTTAGCCAAAATTATGTAAATCATTCTCTCTTTACAATCTGAATTGCTTGCTCTCACCATTTCCCTCCTGAAGCATTGCTCTGGAGTGGTCATGCACATCTTTGGAATATTGCTAAGGAGATGTTGACTTGAGACATGTTCCTTTTGGGTTGAATAGAACATTTTTGTGTATTCACTTGCACATATAGATAAGTTATTGCTATTTTCCTGCCACTCGCTTTCATTCCTAAGGTCATATTCTGAATTTTGTATTGTATAAGTTTCAATACAGACTGCTTAGAGTTTCCAACATTTTTTCCTAATTCACTTAAAAAAATCAGTCTCTGATAAACTATAGTTGCTAATCAACAAGGCAGAGAAACCCATTATTTCCTTTCCTCCTCTTACCTGAAGTTGATGATAGAATCCTTCAACCCCTGAAGGAAGTTTGTCTATTTTCCTGTCACACTGCTCGAACAATTATAGTAGCCAACCCAGAGCTGAGAAGGGTATGAAATTGATTAAACTGTTTTCTTTCCAGGTCGACCGTGCATATGATCATTGACATTAGCATATGCCATTATAAACATAATATATATATGTAGAAGGCAACTTTAATCCATACATTAGGGCAACTCAGAATTTGAAAAAACTTTAGAATCCACAATGCAAAACATGGTTATGGAGACATTTGAAATATTATCCTTGAAATGTGTACCAGAGTTTTGGGGAGTGATTTTGGTTTTGCTTTTGTTTTTAGTTAGTATACAGATAGCAAAACAAGTGGCATCCAGAAGCTATGTTTACTCAGAAGCACTGTGTTGGTACCACCAACTTTGCATCATCCAATGGCTGGGATCACCCAAACAGTACTTCTATTCTGTTTGGGCTTGTGTATCCCTATGTGGCTCAGTGCACTTCATTTTGTGGAGAACTGTTACCTGACCCATGTTGGCTGAACCTGCCCTCAGATCAAGCACCAGTCTTGAGGTGCACCTCCCTGAGTGTCTGTGGAAAGACAGTGGGTAAATTAGAAGACTAGTTTATAAATGAGTGTATGCTGCTGATAAATGTTTGGATGTTTGGCAGGACCACCAAGTAGTTATGCTGTTGCATGGAGATGCAAATCCTCCATTTACATCTAGCTCTCAGAGTCTACTGAGATTTACTAGACAAGAGCGATGATGAAAATTTCCTTGGTTCAGTTTACACATGACCCACCCATCTGACAATTATTTGAAAGACAGTCAAAAAGGGGTGTGTGTTTGTGGGGGAGGGAGGCAGAGAAAGAGAGAGGAGAGGGAAAAGGGGAGGAGGAGAGACAGACAGGTGAACTTCGTCTGAAATCTTACAAAGGAAAGGAGGTGAAGGAGGAAGTCATATCGCGGTCCTACCTTCTCATTGTAATTCCCATTCCCAACAAACCTAGTAAATCAAAGCAGTAGCCTCTAGTTTACATTCTTTCTGTATGCTCTCTGATGTGGGGATGCTTTTATATTACTCTCATATCTGTAGGGCCTAGCACAATTCTGGGCACATAGTGAGTACTCAATAAATGTCTGGTACATTAAAAGGTAAATAAATGAATCATATTTCCCAGTTTTCAAAAAAAATCAGTAACGTATCTTATTTCTCCATTTATCTCTAAGTAGCTCTCTATCTTAGCAAGAAACAATAAGTGCTATGATCATTACATTTTTTAATATTCTACAACAACCATGCTTAACCTCTGTGCCTCATTCTTTTTCATCTTTAAAACAGAACTAATATTAGTACTTAGCTCAAAGATGTGTGTTACGCATGGATTCAGTGCATGGGAATCCCACTGAGCTATGCTTGCCACATAGTAAACACTCAATAAACCTTTGCAGTTATTACAATCCCATTTTGTCAATATGGGATATTGCTCAAATGTCATGGTAAAGGTACAGTTATTAAAGGTGATATATTTTATGTTGTTTTCAATCCTTTCACCTTTTTAAATGCACTGCCAAATTTTCTGGCATATAAACTGTGCCACAAACACAAAAAATGTTTAAATCTAATTCAGAAGATCAGAAACAAAAAATATTTAAATCTAATTCAGAAGATCAGAATAACAATTAACATTATTAATTTAATAGTAATATACTCAAGTTTGTATTCTATAAGGTGAGGATGTTCTTTATTCCCCAGTGTCTATAAAGCATCTGCAAAATTATATTATTTTGCAAGCCACAAAGAAATTCTCAACAAATTTTGAAAGTAGAAATAGCAGAGGTCACATTTTATTACCATCGAACTATAAAACTAGAAATTAACATTTTAAAATGTAAAACTTGAAAAATAAAGAACATTGCCTTAAATCCTGGGTTAAAATGGAAATAAAAGTGTGATGTGATTATAGTCTATTTAGAAAGTAATTATAGGGGTGCCTGGGTGGCTCAGTTGTTAAGTGTCTCCTTTCGGCTCAGGTCATGATCCTGGGGTCCTGGGATCAAGCCCCACATCAGGAACCCTGCTTGGTGTCGAGCCTGCTTCTCCCTCTTCCACTCCCTCTCCTTGTGTTCCCTCTCTCTCTGTGTCTTTCTCTGTCAAATAAATAAACAAAATCTTAAAAAAAAAGAAAATTATTACAGTAAAACACTATATTTTATTTGATGATGGTCAGCTGGTACTGTACTTGGCAGAAAAGGTGGTGTGTCTTAGATGTTGCCACAATTTTTCAAGTAAAAGGAAAATAATAAATTGTGTAGTTAACTCAAGAAATTAGAAATATAATGTCAAACAAAACAAAATAGCAAAAAGAGTAGGAATTAGGACTCTGAATAGCAGAAACAAAGCAGTTAGGAAATAGGGATGCCTAAGTACTTACTGACGGAAGACATTTAATATTGTCTCTGAAGAGAGTAATACCATCCACATATACCTAGCAGGTGTAACCAAAACAAAAATAAGCTGTAAAAAGGTAATATTAGAAATAATGAAGTTTTTTAAAATAAAAATGAGAAAAAGATAAACGTATTTGAAAGATTTTTTAAATATAAAATTAAAATCTTCAGGTCTATATGTTAATATATTTAAAAATCTAGAAAAGGAGTTTTGTATGAAATATGGATGAACAAAATCAGTTTGTGAAGTAGAACACCTGAGGACTCAAATACAGAAGAACTGACAATTCTATCAAAGAACCACTTCCCAAACAATGTCAGTTTTCTTTCAAAGGTTCAAGAGGCAACTAACTTCTATTATATTGAAATGCTTGAAAGCATAGAAAATAGAATTGTTTTTTCAGATTCATGTTTTAAGCCAACAATACTTAAGAGTTAGCATAGAAAAGTAGAAAGTGGAGAAAACAGAAGAAAGTGAAATCATAGTCGATCTCACTTAAAAATAAACATGCAAAAATTAAAAATATATATATTATTGGGTATTCATAATTATTATGTTCTATTTCCTTCATAAAGAATCTGATGAAACATAATTTTTCCTTTTAATTAGGTGAGTGATGAGTGCACAAGGCTTCCTTTTGATCATTCTATGTTCCTGTGTCTTACATCTTTTATAATATAATATTTGGGAAAAAAATCTATTATGTTGAGAATAGATTCTGAAAGCAGAAAACCAGAGGATAACATGGTGGTCCAGAAACAAGATGATAATGACTTGGACTCTGGCAGAAGTCACCAAGTAAAAAATGATTTGATTGAGAATATTTCTTAATGGTATAGTTAACAGAATTTTCTGGCAAGAACTGATGAATGAAAAACAGCCCCTTTGTTTTTGGCTGGGGCAATACAGTCGATGGGGGGAATGTTGAGGAAGACTTTGATCTAGTTAGGAGTGCAATTAAGAGTTAATATTTGGATATTTCAATACTTCAAGGTATCTATTAGGTATCCAAGAGAATATTTCAAGTAGGCAATTGGATATGTAAGTTACAGTGCAAGTGAGCGGTCAGATCTGAAAATACAAATTGGGAAATACAATGATATGTAAACCCATGAGGCTCAAAGATATGCCTTCAGGAGAGAATGGAGATGAAGAAAAGAGAAGACCCAAGGACTGTTCCCTGAGGCTTTTCAGAATTACAGTGTCTGAAGGAGGTCTGCAAAGAAGAGGAGTCAGGAGAGTGCATAAGAAAGAGTGACCATTTCATGAAGAAAAACACTAGGAGAGAACAAGATCTAAAAATTAAATTGAGAGAGGCTTGCATGAAATAAAACAAATGATGCAAATGTTGTAGGTAGTTGATTAATATGAGACCTATGGGTTGAATTAAAGTGACAAAAATAGGCAAGACAGATGAGAATTATTTTTAAGTTGGAACTTCTTATAGGAAATGCATATTCTAGTGGGAACTCCTCAATAGAGAAGAATATATAGATGCTGAAGATTAAGGGTGGCATACATATTGGAGCAAAAGCCCTGAAGGAACATGTGAATGGATCAAGAACACAAGTGGAGGAGCTGTCCATGGCCTAGTTGCCCATCATAGTGGAAGGAAGGAAGATGTGGGTACAGATGTAGAGAGTTATTAGATCTGGACATGAAAAGATGATTGGGTTCTCATCCAGTTGCTTCTGTTTTCTTGGGGAAATAAGATACAAGATAATCGACTGAAAGTGGGAATGGAGAAGGTGGCAGTGGAGGTTTATGAAGAGAAGAACTGAGGTAGAGATCTCAGAAGGTGGGATAGTGAATTGGGCAGGGAAATTCACCCTGGTCTGCTTACTATCTAATAAAGAGCGGTGGGATCAATGGATTGGAGGGAAGTGAAGGAAAGAATTTGAACAAGAACTCTGCAAGTGAGAGTGGAGGTAGCACAATCAAAGTGGCTGAGCGAGATGGACTAGATGGGTGGAGAAGCAGCAGATTAAATGTCTGAGTAGGAAGGGTGACTTGAAAGGCTTGGAGCTCTGCTCAACACTGAAGAAAGAAATATATATTTTATATGGGTATATGTACTAATGGTCACTTAGTGGAAGGTGACTATCAACCTGAATTATGAATTGCCTATTCTGGGGGTGAGCACATGGGAGACGAACAGTGGTTTTACCAGTACCCATGGAACTTTAGGACGTCTCTTAAATCCTGCTGTGGGGTTAGGGTTCTATATTCAAACTTATATAGATACAGCTCCTGATCTTTCAGTGCTTATAGTCTAAATCATAGTTCACATCACAATGTTTATTTAACTTAGAAATAAACATTTTAAAAATAGTAACTCTCACAAATATTTTGTATGCTTAATTTGTGCCAGGCTAGAGGAGGATGATTTTCATATCTGCTGGGCTGCTTCCTCCTTAGCTCTTGTATTTTTTTTTCTTAATGATCCACTCCAAATGGGCATTTTGAGACTCATCATTCATTGAGGTAATTCAGTTGCATATGATTTAAAGTGGATATTAGTTTAGGAAAAATACAAGTTCTTTTCTGTTGCCTAGGTAGTCCATGTCAGATTTCTTCAACTAGAAGTTTGTGTAAGTGGGTTATTCAAGTAGAAATATGTCCAGAAATATGACCACCTACTTCATTATAATCACAACCACATAAAAATTGGTTAGCAAAATCATCTCTGCTTATTTGTCACAGATTCAGTCTAGAAATGGACCACTATTTTTCCCTGCCCTCTAATATTTCTATAAAGATATAGAAATAGAATATTTCAATTTTGCTTTATATTTCTGTATGTATCTTGGCAGTGTTCAGGGTGGGGTAATCTCTTGTTATTAAACAATGAAATCATATTTCTCCTTCAGCTAAGGTACTAGGAAACTCAAGCTAATTCACATGTCAACATGTGATAATTTATCATGAGCTACTCCTTTGTTTTTTAAAACTATTTTTTTAAAGATTTTATTTATTTATTTAACAGACAGAGATCACAAGTAGGCAGAGAGGCAGGCAGAGAGAGGAAGGGAAGCAGGCTCCCTGCTGAGCAAAGAGCCCGATGCGGGGCTTGATCCCAGGATCTTGGGATCATGACCTGAGCCAAAGGCAGAGGCTTAACCCATTGAGCCTCCCAGGTGCCCCACTACTCCTTTGCTTTTGTGTGTAACCATTTTTAGCCAGCGTTGGCTCTTGCTCTTATTCTTTTAGCCTTAGTTCATGGGGTCACATGTACTGATCCTCTTTATTATAAGCTTCTTGTGGTCCTCTTGGATGTAGTCAGGGAAAAAATGCTCAGCATTTATTTTTATTTTCACATTACAATTTCTTACTATACTAGCTCTACTTCATCTCTTCACTTACCTAGAAAATGGCAACCTTGAAAAGATCCCCTTACTTTCCCACACTCAATTCTCCTGACTGACCTCTTACCCATTCAATCTAAATTCACCTGTCCTTTGTCAGGTCCTTGAATGGACTGAACTTACCTTGGACCTTTCTTTTGTTTTCAGCATCCTCTCCACTTCCTCCTCCTCTATTTAATTACTGCTCTTCCTTCAAATATTCTTTTTAGAGATCAGTTATTGACCCGTTGGCCAAATGCTTCCCTGTACTCCCTGTGCTCTTATTCTCCAACCAGATCTGATTAAGTGCTCCCTTCTATGTTGCCAAAGTACTTCCCATCACAGTCTCCACAAAGCTGTATTTTAAGTACTTGTGTATATAACAGTATTCCTCATTATCTCAGCAGTTCTATGAGACTAAAGACTCTACATTTTGCTTATAGCTACATCCTCCAAAACTGTATATGCTCAATGAACATCCTTGAGTGCATGTATATATATTTCTTCTGACTCAGTATATTAGAAATATTTTAACTTAGATCTTGAAATATATACTTTTTATATTTTTATTTGAATATGAATCTCAATAATTAAAACTTCCATCCAAAATAACATGGATGGTTATGAAATTATTCATAGAACATTTTCTTTTTCTTTATTGTGGAGTTAATTTCCTACCTTTCTGTTATGTTTTAATTGCATGGATTTGAAGGCCAGCAATATATGGGAAATTTTATTGGTCAGATTACTATGCTGTATTTATCAATTTTGTTTTACTTAACTGTGATATAAAGAGTTTCAATTAGCACACGGGCAGCAATAAAATCCTTTGTCAATACATTATAGCAATATTCTAAGCATGAATAAGCTTTAGTAGGGACACAAATCATTAGTAATGAAGTGGTCCTTTGACAGATTAGAAAAATCTAACTAAGCAGAATGACCTAACATGCATTTTGCTTATCAAGTGAAGACTGAAGATGAGTTGCACCACTAGGCAGGCTACAGATGATAGAAGTCAGTAGTTGCCCTAAACTTATCTGAATATAAAAATCTGAATTCTATGGTGACATTATTCTTCTTTCCTAGCTTATGAATTAACACATCAACATTTTCACTTTTAAAAAGTGACAAACTGACAAAATTATAGAAAAATAAAATATGTACTTTTAGTTTGATGCTCTTGTTTATTAGATAAAATAAGAAAGCTAAAATCTCGGTTGATGAAACAATTTATCCAGGTGCTATAGCTTGTAAATGACACAAATGTACATAGTATACCAGTGTTCTGACCTACGGTGATTTCTGTCTACATACATGTCCCTGTCTGGATTATTGGCTACAGAGTGTATCTTTCAGACTACTGAGTGGAAGTTTACAAAATTATTACCCCTCTGCTTGCTTACTTTCATCCTTTCCTGCAGAAATACCTGCACGTGGACCGCTATTCTTGATATATGTCTGCTGAGGCCATGTAGGCATCAAAAATACACCATACTATGCTGCATTGAAACAGAATTGATCCTTAAATAAAATCTTCATAACATGAGCACTGTTTCCTTGCAGAGAGACAAGAATTATTGCATGCTAATCTCATTGTAGAATATAAAATGCTTGTAATTAAATTTTTCTGAGTCAATAAAAACCTTGGATTACATATTGCCAAGGAGACAGGGTTTTTTGCTTCACTATTACATACGCAGAGGGATTTAAACAAATGGAGAGACATAAAAAAGTTACAGAGTAGTAGAGGTTTTGGCATAGCAGCTATCATGACCAGACAATCGATTCTGGAGCACTGTGAAGTGCTACAAGTTTATTCAAAAGTTAATTTGCTCAGCAATTCCTATAATTTAAAAATAAAGATGAATTTTAATAAAGTCCATATGAAAATCATTAAGAAATCTGGATTATTTTGATTAATGATATTTTTACTGTAATACAAGCTTAAAGTCCTTGACTTCCATTGTTGTATTTACTTAGTTCTTTCTTAATTTTCCACTTACCTAAAGAAGCAAATTTATGCTATAATTTTTCTACCTGTGTAAATAGCAGACTTGTGCTAGAGATTTCCTCTATGAACTCCAGAGGGATGAAATATAAATGAGGACTCACTCTTTTCTGATTTGGTTAATCTCATTAACAGTGAATTGTTCGAAGGAATCAGGGACATAACTATGGGGGATTTGAGGTTAATACGGGGATGGTCAGTTTGAATTTTGCTGTATCTGTATCCTAGTCATCCAAAAGTCTTTTTCAAATTAATTAAAATTAATTTAAATTATTATTTGAGATTTGAGAATGTCTGTCTAAATTAAGGCAATTATAGATATACTTCCTTGAATTACACAAATGATAATATAAGATTGAGGTTAGAATATGATCTAAACAGTAGCACCATCAAAGTTCTAAACATAGCTAATCGCCAAGCCTGCAATTTCCACTAAATCATCACATCACCTTCACATTTTTGTGGATGTGAAATGAGTACAATAATGCTATTGTTAAAGATTAAATGAGATAATGCAGGTAAAACAGTTAATATGGTGACTGGCACACAGCACCAAATAAACCTAGCTATTAACATAGTTTTTTACTGTTACTTAATATTTGTGGATACTGACTGAGACAATATTGACCTTTGAAAATGAATTAAGGCATAAAAATGTATCAAATAAAGCCCTAAAATTTAAATACTCTAGCTTTGAATGATGATAGATATTTTTAATCCACTCGCATCTCCCTGAGCCTCATTAAATACAACAAAATAAGAATACAATGAAAAGAATCAAACTCTGTATTCAAAGAGAAAGAAGAGAAATTATCAAAATCGAAACCACTGATCATGAAGAATATCTACCCAACAGGGAAACTGAGGTAAAACAAGAAGCTGACACAGAGTTCCACAAAACTAAGAAGGCTACAGATGCATCTAAAAGAAATGTTCAGCCTTGAACTGCTCTTATAATGAACTTTGATGACAGTGATAAGATGGAGAAGGATGGGCAGGACATTCCCTGACTGGGAAGTGCCCCTCCACCTCCCCCATTGAATCCTGTGATACAGCAGATGAGGTGGAGCTAAAAGGAGGAGTAGTTGGGGGTGGGGTTGGGGTGGGGTTGGGGGGAGAGCATAATCACCAGCAATATCTTTAGTTACTACCATAGAGTCTACAAACTGAAGAGATGTGGGAGAATGGAACAGGGAGAACAAGGAGAGAGCACAGTATGGTGATCCTGAGATTCAAAAAGTTGTACTGTCATTAAATGATGGCTTCTTGCTGAGGGAGTATATGAGACTAAAACATCAGCAGGTTCTGGTGAGAACTCTCTTCTGAGTTGCAGATGGCTGGCTCCTCACTGTATCTTCACATGACAGAAAGAAGGTGAGCGAGAGCTCTCAGGGGTTTTACAGAGACACTATAACACATTCATGTGGGCTCCACCTTCACCACCTGATCACCTCCCAAAGATCTCACCTTCTTATACCAGTAACTTTTGGGGTAGGATTTTAGTCAGTGTAAGAATTGGGCATAAGGGGACATACATCTTCAGTCATTGCACAAAATAATCAGAAGGAAGGAAATAAAAAAGATTAAAGAGGAAATCAGGGAACAAGAAAATGGAACAACAGAAAAAGTCCATTGAAACTAAGAAACTAGTTCTTTGAGAAGATGGATAAACTTAAAACTTAAGCCAAACTTGTCAGGAAGAAAGAAAGAAAGAAAGAAAAGAAAGAGAAAGAGAGAAGGAAGGAAAGATGGAAGAAAGGACAATATGAGGAATGATAGAAGTGGCATCACTAGAGATTCCACAAATATTAACAGTATAATAGGAAAATATTATTAACATTTGCAAGCAAATAACTTTGATATCTTAGATGGAATGCACAAATTTATTGAAAGACGCAGACTAACAAAGCTCACTCAAGAAGAAACAGATAAGCTATGAAAGGAATTGAATTGGTAGTGAAAAACATTCTCACAAATAGAAAGCCAAGCTCAAATGGCTTCTTTACTGAATCCTATCCAATATTTAAGGAAGAGATAGCACAAATTCTATCAAACATGTACAGAATATCGAAGAGGAAGAAGTGCTTTCCAGATCAGTTTCTGAGGCCAACATCACCCTTACTTAAAAAACAAAACAAAACAAAAACAAAAACAACAAACAGACACTACAAGAATAGAATACTATCAAGTTGCTTCTCTCATGAATATAGACATAAAACTTCTAAACAAAATTTAAGCAAATTAAATATTATATATATATAAAGACTACTGCATCATAATCAAATAAGGTGTACCCTAGAAATGCAAGGTTGTTTTCACATTTAAAAATCAATATAATAGGGGCGCCTGGGTGGCTCAGTGGGTTAACCCTCTGCCTTCGGCTCAGGTCATGATCTCAGGGTCCTGGGATGGAGCCCCGCATCGGGCTCTCTGCTTAGCAGGGAGCCTGCTTCCTCCTCTCTCTCTGCCTGCCTCTCTGCCTACTTTCGATCTCTGTCAAATAAATAACTAAATCTTTAAAAAAATAAAATAAATAAAAATAAAAATCAATATAATAAATGACAATTTATTTCATTTGTTAATACAGTTAACAAATAAAAAAATTATATGATTATTTCAAAGACACAGAAAAAGAATTTGACAAAATCCAACATCCACATTTAATGAATAATTATAATAGTAAGAATCAGTAGGAACATGGACAATTTGATAAAGGCCATATGTGAAAAAAAGACAGTTAACATCTACTTAATGGGTGAAAGATGAAATATTTCCCCTTAAGATCAGAACAAGTTAAAGGTGTCCATCCTCACCACTTGTATTTATCGTTCTGCTGGAGATACGAACTGGTTCAATAAAACAAGAAAAAGACGTGGAAGGCATGCTTGGCAAGGATATTTTTGGTAAGGAAATGGAGCAATTGGACCTCACACACCCTGCTGGTGGGAACGTAAAGTGAAACAATCTTTTTTGAAAACAGGTTGACCATTTCTGAAAAAGTTCCTGGTTAAATCTGCCATGTGAACAAACCATTCCACTTCTAGATATTTGCCTAAGAGGAATGAAACTCTATGTAAACAAAGACACATACTGAGAGTAGTTCTGTTTGTAACAGCCAACCACTAGAAAACTACCTAATTGCATTGAGGGGCAGATGGATTAAACTGTGTACTTTTATGCAAGGAAGTACACACAACAATGAAAGGAAATAAAATACTTACATATGCAACAATGTGTGTGAATCTGAAAATAATTAAGTTGAATGAAAGGACACAAAAAGAATACATGGTATATGATTCTATATATATAAAACAATAAAATGCAACTTTACCTCTAGTGACAAAAGATCAGCAGTTTCCCAGGAATAAAGGAGAGGGAAGTTAGAATGACAGTGGTTGTAATAAGGCATAAACCTTTGATGATGATAAAAATGTTCTTCATGTTGATTATGATATGTTTTCCAAGGTTATACATATGTAATAAATTATCAAGTTTTATACTTTATATATGTACAGTTTAATGTATATCAATTATATTCCAGTGAAGTAACTTTTAAAAACTACTATTCTGAAAAATATTTATGTTAATTGGTGGTTTCTCTTAGTTAGATCAGAGTGTTCATCTTAAGGTACTAGAACCCTATGTAAAATGCCAGAAAGAATAGAGAGAACTGGAAAATGCAAACTTAAGTTGTGGTGGTAATTAAATTTTAACTTGAGAACTGGAAAACAACAGACGGTAAATAGTCTATGCTCACATATGAAAATTGTTTATGAATACCATGGTGGAGATTTAGAAAAGCACTATGGCTCTCCTAAGAGTTTTGTGTTTCTGCCAAAGGCCCTTATGGCTCTAGAGGAGATTTGGGGAAAATAAATCTAGTGAGGGGAATAAATGAAATGGTGTCCCATTCTTCTCAGCTGCTTGATTCTTACCATCCATTTTAATTGAATCATTGGAAACTACTGCACAGTGTGCAGAGATGAATCACATTCATCTGATAAGAATCCAAAGCATAAAATGATAAAGGGATGAAAAGAATATACATATAGGGCTTAATTTTTTTTTCCCCTGAAGAAATTCTTTGTTAAAAGTAAGAGAGAGAGAGGTGTGTGAGTCAAGATGGCGGAGAAGTAGCAGCTGAGACTACATCAGATAGCAGGAGATCAGCTAGATAGCTTATCAAACCATTGCGAACACCTACAAATCCAACGGGAGATCGAAGAGAGGAAGAAGAGCAATTCTGGAAACAGAAAATCGGCCACTTTCTGGAAGGTAGGACTGGCGGAGAAGTGAATCGAAAGCGAAGGGAGGATAGACAGCAGGGGAGGGGCCGGCTCCCGGCAAGCGGCGGAACAACGGAGCACTAAATCGGGACTTTTAAAAGTCTGCTCCACGGAGGGACATCGCTCCACGGGCTAAACCGGGTGAAGCCCACACAGGGTCAGAGTGGCACCAGGTCCCGCAGGGTCACAGAAGGATCGGGGGTGTCTGAATGTCGCAGAGCTAGCAGGTATCAGAGCGGGGAGCCGGCCACAGAAACAGAGCCGAGGAGTGAGCTCTCAGCTCGGGGTTACCTTGAACCGGTCGCAGGCTGGGTGAGCTCTGAGCGCAGCCAGAGGCGAGGGAGATGGGAGTAGCCAGGGCTTTTCTCTGAGGAGTGGAGCCCCGAAATCTCAGCTCTTCCGGGCCAGAGACTGGGAGGCGGCCATTTTCATTCCCGACCTCTGGAACTCTACGGAAAGTGCTCAGGGAACAAAAGCTCCCGAAAGCGAAACCGAGCGGATTAATTAGCCTGGCTCCTAGTAAGGGCGGTGCAGCTCTGCTTCGGGCAAAGACGCTTGAGAATCACTACAACAGGCCCCTCCCCCAGAAGATCAAAAGAAATCCAGCCAAGACCAAGTTCACTTAACAAGGAGAGCAGCGGAACTCCAGAGGAGAAGAAAGCAAAGCACGGAATTCATGTCTTTCTCCCCATGATTCTTTAGTCTTGCAGTTAATTCAATTTTTTCTTTAAAGGGCATTTTCCTAGGGTCTTTGCCACCCTTTTAGTATTTTATTTGCTCCTTCATATAATCTTACCTGGAAAAAATGACAAGGCGGAAAAAATCACCACAGAAAAAAGAACAAGAGACAGTACCAAAGGCTAGGGACCTAATCAGTAC